>VDFB02333597.1:0-304030 GCA_007258455.2 Sequoia sempervirens
TTGAGAGGGATTATGTTTCTCAACTTTCTTCTTCATTACCCATTCTCTAGTTCACTTGAACACTAGTGCATTTTTTAGCCTCAATTGTTTCAATTTCTTTTATTCTCCAATCTAATAGTAGAATGGATTGAGTTTGTATATGTTTGGTAAAAATGGGATCAACCAAATTTGTTTCATCATCTTCCAAACCTTGGATATCCCAATTTAGTTTGAAAGTCACATTTTTTCTTATAGACAATCTCATCCATCTTCTCTTACTCACTTCAAACTCATTAGTGCAATATGTCTAGTAGTCTTCTAGCTCTGGAAGATGGTTAAAATTAGGTCCCAACTATAGATTATTCCTAACAAAGTTTTTGCTGTCAAATTGAAACCTTCTCTCATAAAATTACATCGTATACTTCACAAGGTATTTTTCTATATTTAAGGCATCAAACATGGAATTATACTGATAGTGTAGACACTGAAATTTGGTCTAAGCCCGCGACTTCAATTTCTTCATAATTTGTATCTTCATGGTCATGATTAAATAATGTTAATTATTTAATTATTCTCTAAAGTCCTTAATTCTTCTATTAATTAAATAAACTTAATTATTTAGTTAATTCACATTAACATTTATTCAACTATTAATTAAATAATCTTGATTATTTAATTAATTCACTTTATCTTTATTCTATCCTGATTAATTAAATAAATGTTCTTTATTTAATTATGTCACTAATTAACTTTATTATTCCTCTTGAATTAAATAAATTCTTATTTAATTTATCTTTATCATATTTTCAACTATAATTAAATAAATACTTTAATACTTTAATTATTCATTTAACCTTTTCACCACTCAATTAAATAAATCTTAATCCTTAAATGTCAAATCTTGAATTAAATAAATCATTTAATTCTTAAAATTCTATTTCAAACACATTCTTCTATATTTGGATAAATGCTTAAGTTATCTAAGTATTCATTCTTACTCAACTCGAGATCTATTTAAATCATTCAGTTATCTTCCGATTTAATGATTGATTGTCTTTCACGAATAAACTCTCTATCACAATCAGTCAGTTATCTAGTTCTAACTCGTATGCATGCACATGCTTATTAATTAAATATCTTTATTTAATTAATTAAATCTTGTGCGTGCATTCAAACAAAACGTTGCTTTTAATCCATCTTTATCTTTTTCATGCAAACATTATTTTTCTGTTTTCGAATACCAAACTCAAAGATTAAATCATTATTTAATCTTTATCTCTATATTCTAGGTTTTATCACTCATGTCAGTACTAACAGTTATCTCAATGCATGTCCAATCTTTTAATCTGAATCGGTCGTTGATCTTTTGATCTTGGCCTGTCATTCGAATGATCAATTTTCAATAAATTGATCCATCTTTCATCATTTCGATCCTCTCTTGAAATTTTATGACTTTTGGAAGCATATCTATTATCTGAATCTTCTTTTTTTTGCTAAATCACTATCATAGGCTATACTTGCACAGAGAAATTTGAGAGCAATTATACTACAACGACAAAATGGAGAAGGGAAATCAAGGTCATACATGGAACTACATAGATATTGGGTGAGATTGTTCAGTTTATTTATGTTTTAGCTTTCCTTTGTTCTCTGTTGTTTAGCTTAGATTGCATTAGAGCTTAAATTGCATTTGTTGTGTGCTTTTAACCTTTCATTGTATTTCCTGATGTTACAGATAGTGTGATAAGCCAATGGGAAAAGTAATTTCCACTTTCTTCCTCTCATGGAACCTTTTATTTACCTCGGCTCTTGTCTACATAACTCAATAAGGAAAAATTTGTCATCAACATATTTTGGTAGTTTGTAAGGAAAACCATCAAAACCTCCAACTCTTATGTAGGTAAATCTTTGAAATTGTATGAAGTAGTTGACATAATTGTTGATCAACTACTTGCAATTTCAGGGGTTATTCTCAAGCTCTATCTCCTTGAATTTCTCTTCTCATTCTCATGGTAAAGGAATCATTCGCCTTCCTAAAAAAATTATGGCTCCTCTCTAACAAAAATTGGATATAGTAATCATAAATTTGGGTAGAATCATCAAGCACACCCATTGGATGAAGCCTTGGCCAAGGTCTTATGCAAGTGATGGAATATAACAAATAAGAGGACATATAGAACGCTTTGTGTAATTGAAACTGAGTAATCTCCAAGTGAATTTGATTACTAATAAGAGTGCCCCAATCAATGAACTATTGTCCATGAAATATCACAATGATAAAAAAATACATCCATTCTTCAAAGTCATGTGTGCATTTTCATTACCCTTTAGCCTATGGAGGAGAACTATGATGTCTAAAATATCATTTGCGAAATGGGACCTGTGTAATCTCTTAGGAAATTGAGACTTCCCTTTCTTGGGTGTTGCTAACCATTGATGAGAAATTGCGTTTTTATATTGACTCTTATTTCCAATAAAGTGTTGGTAAGCAACAGTGTAGTCAATATTGGAAAATTCATCCATTTGAGGTAGTTGAAGACATGTGTTGAAAGTATCATTTCTCAACCTAACTACCAACCTATTATCACTGGTTCTTACATCCCTAGTTTAGGGGTTATAATGACTCATACATTCTAGGACTAGATATGAGCACTGTACAACCATAGGAAATACAGTTACATGAAATAACCCGCTCTCAAATAATCTCTATGTGATGGGAGACCTATCTTCCTTCTCAATCCTTTCCCAAAATCCTTCAAATTTATGTGCCCTAGCTTTTTATCACCAATCTTTGAAAGAGTGTTGGATAGGCCTGAAAAATGATCATACCCCAAATGATTGAATTCCATCTTGATAGAGAAGGTATACAACTGAAATGTTGGGAGGTAATTAGGGTTGAATATGAAATTGTAGACTTCTTGTTGAATTCCCATAGTTCATTTACATTCTACAATATGATCACATTCACCAAAAAATTTCTCTCGATGTACAATGAATTTTAGGAAAATTCAATTAAGTACCTTTAATTTGGCTATGATGTTTGTTGTGACAATTTCGGTGGTACTAGCTCTACAATCTCTTTTTCTCCATTCTTCAACAATTCTCTATCGGTTGTTCATTGAAATGATCCTTATTAATACTCAAATGAATTTATAATTAATGCCATTTAATTACAAGAGGAAGCTTTAATGGTGTTCCTTAATATTGACATGATTGAACTTTCTCTTCAATACCCACATCTGGCACTTTTTTGAAATTTTAAAAAGTAACGGCTCCAAAGCTTTGTCAAAGATTTTGTTGGTTTTGAGAAGCTTTTCAGGTTTGGACAATGGTTTCAAAACCTCTCAAATATTTCAAAAAAAAACTTCTTTTGAAAATGATCTTTCACCACGAACTTTGAATGAAGACTCGTAATCACTTTTGAGAGAAATTTATGAAACTATCAGATTTTATTAGGGTTGTGAAAACCTTGTCTAGTTTCGAAAAAGGTTTTGAAACCCATAAGAAATATTGAAATTCCTTTCCACCACTTTTGATCTTTTAAAATCCTTTAGTATTGTCTTCTTGATGAGAGCTTAAAAAACTTCAGCTATGGCAAGGTTAAGTTTTCCACCTAGGATTGGCTCTAGACCTAGTTATAAAAACCTTGTTGGATATCGTTGAGGTTCTCAAAACTTAGGTAAAAGCCAAAAAATAAAAAATAAGACACGTAGAAAAGCAACATTGGATTTCCACAAGGTTATGATAATCTCATTGGAACTCGACAAGGTTTTGAGAATCTTGTTGGAATCCGATGAAGATTATTGAACTTGTTAAAAATTGGACAAGGCTTAATAAAAAATAAATTGACAAAAAATGAGGCAACAAAATTCTTCCAAATGAGTACCATAATTTCATCCTCACATTAGAGCTAACTATTTTTTTTTAGAAATATCAACCTAGAAGTTTATGGGGCTTTGTTGAATGAAGAGGATAGTCTTAAAAATTTTCACATGTGAGTATAGCAAAAGTTCTCAAGCATTCATGGCTAGTGGAAATTATTAGAATTGCAACAAAAGTAAATCACATAAAAATCAAAGACAAAATCAAGAGAATCAACATAACAATAATGAAAGGCAATGGATTGAACAAAGGGATAATCAACAAATGCATAGTTTTCAAAAGACACAAAATGAATTGAGAAACCATAAAGAAAATTCTAAAATAGAAAAATCTATGAAATGTTATAGTTGTGGAGAAGAAGGGCATAAAAGTGATCAATGTCCTAGGAGATTAAATGTAGGAGGGAAAATAATTTTTTTTATCAAAGAAGGAAATCCAATTTTCCTCAAAAAGAGGGTGATCATAATATATTAATAGCATATTTAGATACTCAAGGATATTAAAATAGCACATAGTATGTTGATTCAAGAGCTAGCCAACTTATGACTTAAAATAAAAAATTCTTCATTACTTTAGAAGAAGTGAAAGGTGTAAGGACATTTCTTACAGATGATAGCTCACATGAAATTGAAGGAATAAGTTCAATTTTAATGAAAGGATGTGATGGTAAGAAGTTGAAAGTAACATATGTGAATCTTGTACCTAAGTTAACAAAAAAAATTCTCTCAATAATTCAAATAACTTAACATGGTTATAAGGTGGATTTCTATTCAAATAAGTGTTTAATCAAAAACATTAATGATGGATTCAAAATTGTGGCTACAAGAATCAAGAGTGATGAAACATAAAAAAATTTAACATCTATTGATAAGACAAGATACATTACTACAAGTTCCTCCACAAGTGAGTTATGACATCAAGTGAGTTAAGCTTTTGGAGATGAATATGGTTGATGGACTATCTTGGATAAGGAAAAACACAAATGCGTGTACAAGATGCATGGTTGGAAAAAATAATAGAGACAAGTTTAAAAGGTCTACATGGAGGGCAAGTAAATCTCTTGAAATTTTCCATAGTGATTTATGTGGGCCTATGAATCCCCCATAAAGGGGAGAGCTAAGCACATTTCAACATTCATTAATTACTTTTCAAGGAAAGTTTGGATCTACTTAAGAAAAAAGATGAAGTTTTTAGAAAATTTGAAGTGTTCAACAAATTTATGGATAATCAAAGTGGGAATAAGACCAAGCAAATAAGAATAAATAATGGTGGATAATATGTCAACAAGAAGTTTAAATATTTTTATGAATATCATGGGATCAAGAGAGAAATGACTAAAAAATATCTAGTCCTCAAAAAAATGGTGTTGCAAAAAGGAATATTAGGACCTTAGTATAAATGACATGGTGCATGCTATAATCTAAGAATCTTTCTTCGTTTCTTTGGGTTGAGGCTATCAATACTGCATATCATGTATTGAATAAATCTCCTACTACTTGTTTGTACAAAATCACTCCTAAAGAAGCATGGATTGGTAAGAAATCAAAGTTAAGTATTTTATAGTATTTGGATGTGAATTATTTTCTCATACATGATGAGATTAAAAAAAATCTTGATAAGAAGACTATCAAGTGCATCTTTGTTGGCTATGATAATCAAAGGAAATGATACATGTTGTATGATCCTAGTGTAGATAATGTGTTCACTAGTAGGCATGTCAAGTTTAATGAAGGATTTGAGGATATGATAAATACTCTCCTGTTCCACAAGTGGCTATAGATAATTATGAATCCTCTAATGCCTTTGAAACCAATAAAATTTCTAAGGAAACTTATTATGTAGTTGAGGAATCTAGTCCTCCTCCAAAGACCGAGTCTAAGAAATTTATCAAAAGAATTGACAAATTAATTATGTTCTAATGACCATGATGGAAAGGGAGACTCTTCCTCTCAAATATGATTACAAACAAACATAAAATACTATGCAAGAAGGCAACAAATTAACTTGAATCACATAAAACAAAAGAGAAATATGCAACATGTATTAACTTGAAAATCTGAAAATGAAATACATAAACATGGAGCTCACATGCTCCCTTACAACATGGGCTTCACACATACAAAAATCTGCAACTCAACATTCTAGCTTCATTTCAACAACATTTGGGTATGCAACCACAACTTCTCCAAAATCCTCTCTCACCAAATGAGCAAGCCTCATTGTATAGAAATTGTGTGAGAAGAAACCACCATTGGTTTCCCAAAACAACCTCCATAAACCAAAAAGAATTCCAACAACCAACTTGAGGAGAGATAAGAAAATACAATATAAAATAATTCATTGCCTTCACCACCTTCACATGGGTGCCTAACTTTTGGCCAATCATCTTGGTCAATCAAGACACCTTCTTTGACTCTAGGTGGCCTTGACGACTCCAAATAGGTCATGAAACAACATGAAAATATTGTGGAACAAACATGCAATTACATGCAAGAAATACAATTGAACATGAAAGCACATGCACCCCAAATGGTCCCCACAAAGAATATGGATGCCCAAGAGGGGTATTTTCCCAATTTTGCCTTAAAAATATTCATAAATGCATAATTCCCACCAAAATTACAATTACAATTTCACCCCAAGGGAAGTTACAAAGTTGCAAATCAAAATATTTATTCTCCTAACCCCTAAGCCCTTATTGAAAACAAACAAATTAAAATAACAATATTTTTGATGATACAAGATTGCTATTTCACCTTGGATGCTCCTACATCAGACACCCCGGGTAAAAATAAATGTTTCATGATTGCACTCATAAAAATTTGTAGACCTTGTGTCTATCTTGGATTCACCTCATTGCCTTTTCTACTGGAATATTTAGGTGCACCCCTTTTCTCAAACTTACAAAATTACCATGTTTCATCCTTCCTCTACTACCCATCATGTAATTCAAAGCATCAATTTTTTTTCCAATCAATATACTTCATCAAAATCAGAACTAATAATTAAACTTATACCTCCTCCTTCATCAAAACAAATGTATTTATTTGCCTCATTTTTTGTTCTACCTTTTCCATCTCTTTCCACTATGTCCCCTTCATGAAATTTCACTATTTCAATGTCTTTTGAAAGACATGACACCGCTGCAACTTGGCTTCCTTCACTCAAAACAACATTAGGACTACCATCAAAAGGATCAATTTTCATGTTACTTGACAAGGAATCATGATCACTAATAAAAAAAAATTCACCTCCATTATTTTCAAGCAAGGATTCTTCATAAAACTCTTCATTAACCTTCACACTCCTCTCTTCCAATTCAAATTTATCAAAAGTAATTTTTGCTGCAACAAACTTATCTATTACTTCACTCTCTTTCTTATCAAATGAAACAATAAAATCAGATTTTACCTTACCCTCTACTTCTACCTTCATTCCACTTGAGATATCCGCTTCAATTTAAGTCAACAAATCACCTTTCTCATCTTCATCATGGTTAGTGTTAACAAAACCAACATATTCATACCTCATACCATCTAAAGGTCTGGTTTCATCAACCAAACAAGACCTTGCATTACTACAAACCTTGCCCATTTCTTCTTTCAATGGATTCAATTTTTGTTTCACTCCATCCTTTGACAATGTGTATGTGTTGGCATAACCATCGCGCATCACCTTCCTGTCAATTGCTAAGGCCTTCCTAACAAAATATGGCATGCATTCATAGGAATAATATCACATAAAATTTCATGTCTATAATCTCCTATATTAATATTTACCAAACTTTTTTTTGATCAAAACTTTTCTATCATCTTGTAGCCATGCTATCCTATATGGATGTGGATGCCTTCTTCTCTCTAGCTCCAATTTTCTCACCATCTCTTTAGAAACGAGATTGTTTGTACTACCTCCATCTATGATGACATTACATACCTTGTTCTGATACTTGCATCTTGTTCTAATTTTTTTTCTTTGAATGGATTTATCATCTTCATTCAAGTGGGTTCTCCTTGTCATTAAAGTTTCACCATCTTTTGCTTCTTTGAAATGTGATGATCCTGCACCTTCCTTATTCACATTTTCTGCTCTATTATAAATTTTTGATCTTCTTCTAAGTCTTTCCTCTTCACGAGGATAGTCATGTGCTCTGTGAACCTCTTCTCCACACTTAAAATTGGTTCCTCTAAAGGTTTTTCTTCCAAAATCTCTACCCGATCTTCCTCTACCTCTTGGATTTTGATCTCTAGGACCATATGAGTCATCATATCTCTGATATTTTATACTACCTTGGTATTCTTTTTTCTTTTCTTTTTGGATTATTATCTGATCCATATGTTCTTCCTTCAACCTCCTCATCACTCCCTCTTCCTCTTTCCTTACTTTCATACCTTTGTTTAATTCTTTCCTCAATTTTTAAGGCAAGTTGATATGCATCATCCATTGTGTAAACTCTCACCAAAGTCATCTCCTCTTATATGCTTTGTATCAAACCATTAATATATCTTGCAACCTTCTCCTTATTTGCTTTAGCATGTCCCATTCTAATCAGGATCCTATGAAACTCCTTTGTATATTCTTTCACTATACTTGTTCCTTGCCTCAACTTTGCATCCTTTTGAGTATCTCCAACTCATAATCTACTAGAATAAATTGTCTTTTCATCTTCTCCACCATTTTATCCCATTAAAATATCTTTTCATTTCCTCTTCTTACTTTTTCAAGCCACATTTCCTTCCACCAAATATTAGCAGGTCCTTTTAGTTTAGTTTTTGAAAACCTCACCCTATGAGGGTCTTCAATCTCTTGAAACTCAAAGAATTCCATGTCATTAATACAATCTATCAACTCTTTTGGATTCAAGCTTCAACTAAAGTTTGAAACCTCCATCTTAGGATCCTTTCCAATTTGTGCAATAGCTCTATAATCTGATTTCTCCAAGATCCATTTGATCATGTTCTTCCTCTTCAAATTCCTCTTTAGCTTCATCTTCACTATCATCTTCTTTACACACATCTCTTCTACAAATCTCTTCTTGAAAAACCTCAACTTGCCTTCTTAGAGCTCTAAATTCATCTCTTGGAGGATCTCTTCCTCCTCCTCTACCTCTACCTCTACCTCTACCTCTACCTCTACCTCTACCTCTACCTCTACCATGGTTGGAAACTCTTGGAGGCATTTTAATCTTCACCCACAACTCACAAGTCTTGCTGCAAACTACCTTTCTCTGGTGTTCTATTTACAGACTCATAATAACTTGCTCTGATACCATTGATGGAAAGGTAGATTGTCACTCTCAAATGTGATCACAAAAAAACATAAAATACTATTCAAGAAGGCAACAAATTAACTTGAATCACATAAAGCAAAAGAGAAATTTGTAACATGTATTAACTTCAAAATATGAAAATGAAATACATAAGCATGGAGCTCACATGCTCCCTTACAACATGGGATTCACACATAAAAAAATATGTAAATTGACATTCTGAATTCATTTTGACAACATCTGGGTATGCAATCACAACTTCTCCAAAATCCTCCCTCACCAAATGAGCAAGAATCATTATATAGAAATTGTGTGAGAAGAAACCACCATTGGTTTCCCAAAACAACCTCCATAAACCACCAAGAATTCCAATGCCCAACTTGAGGAGAGATAAGAAAATAAAATATAAAATAATTCATTTCCTTCACCACCTTCACATGGGTGCCTAACTTTTTTCCAATCATCTTGGTCAATCAAGACACCTTCTTTGAATCCTGGTGGCCTCAACGACTCCAAATACAATCACACAACAACATGCAAAGATTGTGGCGGAATCATGCAATTGCATGCAAGAACATGCACCCCAAATTGTCCCCACCAATAATTTGGATGCCAAAAAGGGGCATTCTCCCAAATTTTCCTTAGAAAATATTCATAAATGCATAATTCCCACCAAAATTATAATTACAATTTCACCCCAAGGGAAATTACAAAGTTGCAAATCAAAATATTTATTCTCCTAACCCCTAAGCCCTTATTGAAAATAAACCAATTAAAATAACAATATTTTTGGTGATACATGATTTCCATTTCACCTTGGATGCTCCTGCATCAGACCACCACAATGAAGACCAATGATCCTCAAACATATGATGAGGCTAAGGAAAACCATGAATGGGAACAAGCTATGTAGAATGAATATTAACTTTGATAAAGAATAAAAATTGGGAATTGGTGGACTTTCCTAAGGAAAAGAATCTAGTCAACAATAAGTGGGTGTGCAAGACTAAGTTCAAGTCTAATGGAAGTATTGAAAAACACAAATCAAGACTAGTGGTCAAAGGGTACTCACAAAAGGAGGGAATTGACTACATAATTTTTTCTCTAATAGAAAAGATTGGTACTATGATGACTATTATAGTATCGGTAGCTCATTCAAGTAGCCTCTTCACCAAATGGATGTTAAGAATGCATTTTTGAATAGTGACATTGA
The DNA here is from genome assembly GCA_007258455.2 of Sequoia sempervirens. Lineage (NCBI taxonomy): Eukaryota > Viridiplantae > Streptophyta > Pinopsida > Cupressales > Cupressaceae > Sequoia > Sequoia sempervirens. The sequence goes on from VDFB02333597.1 coordinate 10,341, forward strand.
TGAAGAGATCTATACGACTCAACAACATGGATTTGAAAGTTCAAGACAAAAACACTTAGTTTTGCAAGTTAAGGAACTCTCTTTACGGCTTGAAGCAAGTTCCAAGGGCTTGGTATGCTAAGATTAATGAATATTATCAAACTTAAGGCTTCCATAATAGTCTTCATCATCCAAATTTGTATGTAAAGGAATTTGATGAAGGTGGCATAATTATTATTGTACTTTGTGTTGATGATCTTATCATCATAGGAAATGACATGAACAAAATTAGTGACATAAAGTTAAAATTGTAAGATACATTTTAGATGATAGATCTTGATTTTTTACACTACTTTCTTGGCATCTAGGTGTGTACAAAGATTTTGGCACCCAAGGACTTTCTTGCACTTCTAAGGTTTTTACCTAAAAGGAGAAAGATGGGCCAAAATGGGAAATGCATACACTCAAAGATCAATGCAAGGATGGATGAAGTATGCCTAAATGCAATAAACTAATTAAAGTAATGACTTATTAATGTAAAATCTAAGAAATGCAAGTTGTTTGAAAACATAGTGATGTATACAAAATGATAGAATAAATGCAATAAAGAACCAGATAAGGATGCTAAACAAAAATTGTGCACCTGGAAACTGATGAAGGCTGAAATGAAGATTGTAAATGCCTCTGAAGTTCTGGAAATTTGATTTTCTAGCCAACTAGGACACTTACGCCAAGTTGGGCGACTTAGTCCTAGATCGGGGAAACTACTCAAATTTGTTTATGCCAAATGGGTATTTGGAACTACAAAAATCTCTGAGAAACCACTACAATGGGACTAAGTCACCACCATTGGTGACTTAGTCCACTTTGGATTTTTTGCAAATCCGAAAGTGGAAATGGAAGCCCATAGTTTGCACTATGTTTTCTGATAGAAACCTGGATCCGAATCTATGAAAATACCTACAAAACAGAGTATAAATTTATTTCTAATGGGAGGTTTTCCTTGGTCAAACCCCTAGTTGGTATTTAAACCTTGAAAGAGATAAAATTTGCATAAGACCCTAGCCCTAAGTCTGTCTAAGACTAGGAAGTCTGAAAAATGAGATGCAACCCTATTCTAATATGCAAGAATAAGATGCATAAATGGATTTAGAACAATACAATACCCATTCTAAGAGACACTAAATCACATTAGAAATGAATCTTAATGACATGCAAACCTTCCTTAGGCTGAAGATAGAGAGAAAATGGAAGATGGAATCACTTTGAAAATAAGTCTTTATGATTGATTTGATGGCTAGTTGCATCTCCTCAACCTAGATTTCTCCATGATTCTCCATATGCATCCATAATCAACCCTTTGAAATGTGAGATCTTGGAAAAAAAGTGAGCTTGAAGACCTGCAAAAACTCTAACTTTCTGCCCTAAAGCTTCGACTTTGTTGTAGATAGACTAATGAATCTTCTTGTGAAAGATATTTGACTCTTGACTCTTGAATTTGCTTGTTGAAAATGACTTAATGTTGTGAAAAATGACCTAAAAACATATATTTATAGGCATCAACACTTAATTATTCATTATTTTAACTTCACAGGCTGACATCCATCAAAAATTTGAATTAAGTCATTGATTTTCCAACTCAAAAGTGAAAAATCCCTCAAAAGGGACTAAGTCGCCACCCTGGGTGACTTAGTCCCACAAGGGGTTTTTGAGGTGGGTTTTCTGGAATTTGAATTATTTGAATGTTGCTTGTTAGGATTTACATGATTTGTGAGTGGAATAGCCTTAAAGTCCAAAATAATGAGCATTAGGGGCCTAAAATACAAATTTTAAGAGGTGATTGATGCAAGGGTGTCTAAAATAGGGCTATATTAGACCACAAATTGTACTATCTCGAAGGAGTACAATTTGTAATGCCCCGCCACACAACCCTAGAGGAAGTTGCAATTTACTACTCAAACGTACTATTTTTTTTTTTGTTTAAGAACAAATAACATGCAAGATCACTATCCATTGCCAACAACCTCTAAGGTTACGAGATTGAGATTACTTAAAACCCAAAAAAGAAACATGAATTGCAACATAACATTTAATTACTTATAGAATTAAGAACTCATACATTCCATACATGATAAAATTACAACAAAGGCATAAAAGATACCACATGATTCCAATAACATGAATTACAATAAGGTTACAACACTCATTCCCCAAATGAGGTAATTCCAATATACAAGGTTACAATTTACAACTTCCACCTCGATACAAAGAGGGGTAATAAATTACAATAATGACTGAAAGAATAAAGCATGGAATATTGGATCCCACGAGCTCTCCAACTGGAAACCTCATCCACATGAACAAGAAGATGGCCCAACGGATTAAGGTGCACGTTCCACCCAACCATGTGATACCCAAAGGCTCACCCCCTGTGCTAGGAGATAGTAACAAGGAATTCCTATACAAGACCATCCACTCCTAGACACAGGCTAACTCATACAGACACAACCAAACACATGAACCATACATCCATAAGGATAACACAAGTACAACTCCAACATCACTGACATAGGTCACATTGCTTCCAGAAATAAAATAGATCGAGTATGATAAGAAGAACATACACATAAAACCAAATACCAACTATTGTCATAGAAAGAGTGTCATCACACAGCTTGTCATGGGATCTCCTCTGGGAATCTTCCTAGGCTCCGACCCCCACTATGGGTTATCCTGGTGGCCTCTATCGAATCCCGACACCCATACTCACTCATGTGGAATCAAATACCTCTCGTAAAGACAAGATAGATGACCTTGCCATTCCAGGCCTTCCTGTCTCATCCCAAGTCTATACAAGCCCTTGCGTCCATGAGCGAGGCTCAATTATCTTAAATAATGTGAAATACCACCTAACGTCTAAGTACATTAATTTAGTTATCACTTGATTAAACCACTTCTGAAGGTTTCCCAATTTACCTCTTTGGGTTTTGGCCCCTAATAGAAGCCACTCTTCTACTTGACAACATACCAACCCAAAATCAATCACCAAGAGAATCCCAAGTGCATACCAACAAGGTAAAACCACTCCAACTCTAGGAGGAACATGAAAATGAAAATCCACTCCAAAACAGGAGGCAACAAAAGTAAAAAATCTCTCCAAACATTGGAGGCAACAAAGGACATACTCCACTCCTTCCAAAGGAGGCACAAACCACAAAACCACTCCTAATACAAAGGAGGCACAAACCACCCCGTTCGTCAAAACTGGGTAAAACCACCGAATACAACCAAACTCCCTACCCAAGGCAATACAACGGTTGACTACATAACGACAACCCAAATAAATAAATGAAACCACATCTGGAAGACTTATCTAATCAGACAACTCCAAAAAGAACAAACAACTCAATCAAAGAGTTCCTTAGCCTCTGGAAGCAAAACTCAATACTACCAAAGTACACTCATAAATTTACAATCATAACAATATTGCCCATACAATACCAACAAGAGTTCGTTTAAATCAACAATCATATAATTACAAGTTCTTTAAAAACTAAAGATGTCTTTCGACATAATGATCATTTCTCATCAACAGGAACCAAAGTCCATATTTACCTCATATACTTAATCTTTTAACTACTCATATAAGTTCTAAACAATATAATTTTTTATGAACCTTATCTATTCCTTACAATCTGGAAAACAAACAACATTCCCCATTCACCATTTAAGGCAATGGAATACAAGAAATTTTAAATAACCTTCTACTCATTATAACAACATCGTAATAAGATAACCCTTTTCTTTACACATATTTAATATCATCAATTTTGCTCTAATTATAATCCATATAACTTAACCACGTACATAATCCTGACATTTAACAAATCCTTTACAAGAACTTTAAGATTCCATCAAATCAACAGGTCGTTGTAAACACATTAACCATATTCATTTCAATTACAACCCTAATCCTTAACAAATAAATAAAACCTTATCTAGAAGACTTCAAAACATTTACTCTATTTGCACAATATTGAGAATGAACAAAACATCGCTAGAAAGCATGACGAACATTTAAATAAACTATGGTTAGGATTTCCTAAACCCAGTCAACTCAATCTACGTTACTTGCATTTCTCCAAAAATACATAAGATTTATTTCACGACATTTGAGGAATTTAAAAAAAACCAATAATTTAACTTAAGTTTCTCAATCATATTCTAACTTAAGTTTCTCAATCATATTCTATAGTCAAAACAATTTGATAATTAAAATCATTTGATTAAAATGAATCAATCTTAATTTCATCTATACTGAAAATAATCAGCGTAAATTTAACTATAATCGAATTCACAAATATATATTAAATATATATATAAAAGTATATATTTAATATATATACAACTTTTATATATATATATATTTAAATATATCACTAACATATAAATTTAACCAATTTAAACTCCACTGAATAAATTATTTAAAAATACATAAGATATATATATATATATACGTTGTATATATATAAATAATTAATTATAAACAAAATTATTATTTAAATATTAAAATATTATATATATACTTATAATATATATATTTATAATATTAAAATAAAATAATAATAAATAAATAAAAAACACATTTTAATTTTTTTTGTTTTATATAAAAAAATAAGCTAAACTTTAAGGGCGCGGGCCCCTCCCAAAAGGGAGTGGCCAGGCTGCCAGACAGCCTCCCCCATATGGGGGGTGCTGTGTGGGCAGCGACACTCCTTCCACACAGTGCCTCCCAATGGGGGGTGCTGCGTGGGAGCAGCGCCTCCCAAAAAGGGCGCCGTGGGGGAGGGGAGGGGTGTGCAGGGCTACGACCCTCCCCTCCACAAACCCTTAAAATAAATTTTGTTTTAATATGTTTTAAAAAAAAAAAAGATTTTTAAATTTTATTTAAAAACAACAAAAAAAAACTAGAAGCAAAACAACAGAGCATAAACTCTGTTTCATGGTTTTTTTTTTAAAACTACAATTTCTTTTTCAAAAACAAACAAACTAAAAGCACAATATTTATATATATTTGCAAACATATACCCAGATTTTAATTCCCAGCCAAGCTGTGCAAATGAAAAACAAATTTGCAATAACAGAAATAAAATTTCCAAAACAACAAGAGTTGAGAATAACAAAATGAAATGAAGATTTTTTTTTGTGGGTTTTCCTCCTATTTTCATTGTGATTGTTGTTTTAGTTTTCTCTCCTAATCCAACAACTGTTTGAAAGATTTGGAATTATTTTCTCATGGTTTTCTTTGCATCTAAATGGCATTCAAAGAGTTTTCAAACAACAAACAAGAATTTTGAAGATTATTTCAAAAGGGAACAAGAAGTGAAGATGAACCTGGTGTTTTCTCCCCAAGCTTGAAGACTCCAACAATGGTGATTCCAATCTCCTCTTCAACTCCAAGTTCAGCCATAGCCAAAACTCTCCACCAAAATCCGAGATTCCCCCAAAAACAAAATGAATTTTCATTTCTTTACATAGAGCTTTCCCCAAATTCGGTCAAACCCCTAAAATATCCCCACCAACTAAATTTATTGAACAATTTGGAGGATATTTCCAATTTTTTAAATTTAAAACAAATTTTACTTTCTAATTCAAATCTCATGCATTTTTCAAAATTCTTTAAAACAAAAGAATACAAATTTTGCAAAGAATTTACTTTATCAATAATTTTCAAAAGTGAAATTAAAAACACATTTTCATTTATTTATTTATTTAAATTTAACTCTAACTATCCAAACATGATTTATACTTTTATTTTAATTAAATATTTATATACATTAATGCCAAAACAACTATCTCATTTAATATATCACCATTAATCTAATTACTCAATAAACTCCATCTAATTTTATTAATTAAATCCAATCAATCAATAAAATAAATAACGTTTCAACATTGCAACTAAATACATTTAAACATCAATTTAACTATGCAAGCCATTTAATAACCTCTATAATATAAAATTAAATAAATACTCAAGGTGAAAAGGACCAAATTAAAAAAACTAACTCGACAACAACCTGACGACACACTATGACTAGGGTGATGACTTGGCACAAAAAACCTAGCTACTATCTACCAATCGATTACCGTTGGTCATTGGACACACTCAAACCTGTGAACCAGATGGAGTCGATGTCATGTACCTATCAACCTGCGAACAAAGAGCATATCGAACATGCATATATATGATATAATAAAACACACCGTGAAGGGGGAAATCTCAAAATCATAGGGCGCTCGCAAGCGAGTGATACAATCCCGTCCCCTTCACCAATACACTCATCATAAACTGACAGTTCCATCATAAACAAATATCTCACGCAATAACATGTTACAATGACTAATCATCCTTACACCAATTTAAAACATGACCAATAAAGCATTCGATAAGATACATCACATCACACCAATTAAACTATCGCTCTATAATTATCTATCAAATTGCACACATATGATACAACATCGCAATAACCAAAAAGCACATCAAAGCAACCAAGGACACATGGTCCATCCAGAATGCAAAATGAAGGGGTATTACAGAAATTTACATGTCCATAGTTAGCCCCCACTTTAGCACCCATATGACTCTATGTGCATATGTAAGCTAAAGGAATTTAAATAGTGCACTTTACTATAAAGGGATACTCATTCAAAAGATGGGAGAATGAAGCTCCCAATGTAGTTATTTGCAAATCCACAACATTAGGAACCACATACTACAACACAAATTCATTAGTTTCCCAAAAATCCTTTTATCTAACTTCTAGAAATCAAATTCAAGGGTAGATATATGCCCTCCCTTGATTCTGCTTGCTAAATACGAAGGTGGAATCAAGGTAGCAAACTAGCCACATCAAATAAGGAACATCATATCGTAGAAAATATCCAAGTACCATGCCTCATAACGATAGACAATTGATGATGTCAAGTGTGGAATCATCATTCCAACGCATCAAACGACGTCGAAAATGGAGTTCCCTAGCACCTGTTATGTTGGTTTGAATAAAAAGTACTTTATTAACTCTTAAGGTAGGAGAAACCCTAATTGTATATATAAGAGTAAAAAAGAATGAAAAGAGTTAAAAGAGGTAAAAGTGAAGTAATTTGTGACTTATTATTGCATTTACATTTTTGTAGTGTGAGAGTGATGAGTGAAGATGGAAAGATGTCAAGCAAACGAGACTACAAGCCTACGCGATTGGACATTCTACCGGACCAGGTGGCACACGACGAGTGTCATCATGAGGTGAGACGATTCTCCTACCTATATTATGTGTTTATGAAATTATTTAATAATTTTTATGCATTTCTAGGTTAATTTAGGATCTTGGAAAAAAGTTTGCAAAGTGTCCCCTTTTTTTGCGAAGTGTCCCATTTGTTCGCAAAGTGTCCCTTTTGTTCGCAAAGTGTCCCATTTCTTCATCAAGTATCCCAAAAGGGTTCTAAAGTGTCTAAGGCCTTTAGGAAAGCACACTAGATGAACTTTAGTGCACTTGAATGATGAATAAAGTAAAAATTAAAGAGATTAGATGATTTTTAGAACATATTTTTGTGTTTTTAATAGGTACCTACCCGTTTGAGGCAACGGCTAGGGGGTAGGAAATTGAGATTTTTGAGAGATTTAGCCCCATCACTTTCAAAAAAGGAGACAGAGCACCTGCAAGCCGTAGGAATCTACTGGGCTTACCTCATGCCCCCCATGAGGTACCATGATCCTATGTTGATGGCGCTCTGCGATCGTTGGGACACAGACACATGCACATTCCACCTGCTAACAAGTGAGATGACGATTACCCTGGAGGACGTACACCACATTATCTGTGTTCCTATTTGGGGAGAGTGGGTATGTTTTGAGAGAGACGACATCTTCTACGAGCATAAGGTAGATATGCAGTATTGTATGGGTGGTCCAGTGCATGATGAGCGAGTGAGAGGGAAGATAGACTTGGCGATGTTACTATATTCATGAGCGCAAGTGGTTATACGGATCATGATGCATATAGTGGTACTAGTTCTTGTCCCAAGTGAGTGGGCAACACACCTTGAGGGAGGACTAGTTCATTTGATTCAAGGGATGGAGCATCGTACAGTACACATCTAGGGTCATTATATCCTGACACATTTATATTATGATCTTGGTCGATTTGTTTTCCGAGAGGTAGAAAACATGGTGCACTACACGCTTCTATAGGTGTGGTTCTTGGAGCATATTACGTGTACCAGACCAGTTGGCTTCCCATGTGCTACAATAGTGGGGTATCCTCAGGCCTTCGACTATCCTCTACGGTGGTTATGGCAGTACGGGGATTTACATTTTTTGAGAGTGCGATTTGATCGACTGGAGGAGGATGAGATCTTATGGAGACCTTATTAGTCGATGCTATAGTGGGTTGATTATGCGAGACAGTTGAGGAGACTATAGTTAGATAGATTTTTGGTTGGATGACATGATCACGTAGTATGTTCTTTCTATTATGATCGAGTCATGTGGAAATTTAGACAAATTCAGAAACCACCCTGGGCACTATCCTTTTTTAGGAGGTTAGTGTAAAGTGCCTGAAGACCAGGTGATACAGGGCGACTCACTCTAGACTATGTTACCAAGAGCAGATCTAACTTCTCAGATCATGACTAGCCTCCAGCCTCCGACGTAGATGACGTCGGTGCCACATGGGATTATGAGGAGTGGTGGAAAGTGTCAAGACCAACTCCGGTATATCCAATGGGTGATCTTGTAGGAGATGCATGACCACTTCCAGATGAGGGAGATGATTGAGAGGATAGGGCTGAGGAGACACGATACATAGATACATACATATTTACCAATGTTATTGATGATGAGTACGATGAGGATGTAGATCTGGACTATGATGACCACAGGAGGGAGAGGAGGAGGATGAGGATGAGGAGGACCAAAAGGAGGATGAGGAGGAGCAGCCACCCTTGAGTGAGAGTGATGAGGCAATAGTTGAGGATCGACATGAGTGGGGAGAGTCCTCTCGGGTTCGTATGACAAGATCACGAGAAGTGGTTGTAGCAGGCATTAGTACCCACATTCATGGAGAGGCTAGCACATCTTCCATGCCCCCTACACAGGACGATGTTGATATTGCTTAGCCTACCAGAGATATAGGTGATGATATTTGATTTTATGCATGTACTTTAATGTTTATGATTTGTATATATATATATCATGATGATGTGTATTGATTATGTACTATTTCTACCTTATAGGAGTGACGAAAGATTGGCAGGAGTTCTACTATCAAGCAACTGCAAAGATAGTGCCAACATCCATCGACAAGGAGGAGATGGACTCAGATTATGTGCCCCCACCTATTGTGGAGCAAGATTCAGAGTCACTTAGACCATTCACGAGGTTACGAGTAGCATATGAGAGTCTAAGGAGATGACTCTGCTGAGTTGAGACTGTAGTATAGTCATCCTAGACTCCAACAGAGGTTGAGAGACTAGAGGTAGAGGTATCATGACTACAGGCGGAGAGAGTAGATAGTAGAGGAGCATCAGGTGGCCCTTAGATGGATACATGGCCTAGAGTTTGCACTCAAATTTAGTGGATCATGGTCACGATCACAAATGACCATCTCCCAATGTCCTGCTATCGAATCATGACCACTTGATCCCAATGTCTCAAGTACCCACAGACCTCAGTGATATTTTTATATTTTGATGATATGTACATAAAATTTTGGATATATATATATAAGCATTTGATGTTTTATGACATGTATTAATGTGTTTGAATGTTAAATAGCAATGTGATTAATTAAATAACCTTTGTAAGATTATTTGATTAATATCTTCATGATTTAACATAGCGTATGTGATCTAATTAAAACTTATTGTAGTTTCTTTTATATACAACATGATGATTAAGTTTGTTATGCTAAATTAAATGTTTTAATGATCTAACTTATCATAACACACAAGATGAATGTGAATAGTATGAAACCTAAAGTAATTATAAAATTAAATAATCACTTTAGTGCTCAAGACATACACATGATTGATTTGTCAAGAATGAAGAAATGTGAAAGCATATAGGATATGACCCAATAGCTTTAACAACATTGCTTTATCATTCATACTATTCAAAGGGATTAGACATAATATTGATGCAAATGGGCGACATTGATAGGTTCCTTAAGGGGTGTGCCTTCTAGTTTTGTTAACATGTATGCACTAGACTCAAAAGTTTTGTCAACGATGTATGGTGCTAACCAATTAGAATTGAATTTGTCTCTTTCATTTGGGTTGGCATTGACATTGCGTTGATTAGCAGTTAGAAGTAAGTCGCCCTTGTAGAATGAGCGGGGGATAACATTAAGATTGTAATGGTGATGTTTCCTTTTGCAATAAGCTTGAAGATGTTCAAGAGTGTTAATTGTGTTGTTCATTGAGCATCTCAAGCTAGTGTAATCTTTGTTTTCAATAGTGTGTATCGTCACAAGTCCTTGAAGAGAAATTCTTAGTTTAGGAGTCTCTAACTCCAAGGGGATTATTGCTTCACTACCATAGAAAAAATTATATGGTGTAGTCCCTGTGGAAGATTGAACACTTGCGTGATAAGCCCAAAGTGCATAGTGTAATTGTGTGTTCCAATCCCTATAATTTTTATTAACAATTTTCTTCAAAATTTGTTCAAGGAATGTATTAGTTGATTCAACTTGACCATTATATTGTGGGTAATAAGGTGTCAAAAAATGATGTTGGATATTAAAGGTCTCCAAAAATTTCTTCACATCATTATTCTTAAATGGTGTACCATTATCAGAGAATAATGCAAAAGGGATTCCAAAACGAGCAATAATGTGTTCTAGGATGAAAAAACATATTACCTCAGGTGTTATAGATCAAAGAGGAATGGCTTCTACCCATTTTGTGAAATAATCAGTTGCAGTGATGAAAAAGGTATGTCCAGCAGAAGAAGGGGGTATTTTTCCTATAATGTCTACTCCCCAAACTGCAAAGGGCAATATCAGAAGTTGAGTTTGAATTTCATTAGTAGGAGCATGATGTAAATTGCTATGTTCTTGACATTTATGACATTTTCAAACATAATTGAAGCAATCACGTTCCATGTTGCGCCAATAATACCCAATACAGATACATTTTTGAACCAAACTTTTCCCTCCAAAATGTCCACCACAAGCACCTTCATGGGCTTGGTGAAGTGCTAGAGGTATCTTAGATTTGTTTAAGAATCTAAGTAAGATACCATTGAACGAACTTTGATACAACACATCGGTGAGGATTATATATTTAGATGCAAGCTTTTGTAAACGAGCACATAGGTTTTTGGTTGTTGGCTCGGGAAAGGTACCACTGTTCAAATAGTTGAATATGGTATCATACCATTCACTTGAGTTTTCCTCATTTGTCATTAAAAATTCTTCGATTTTTTTGTCGATCGAAGGTTTCATGATAGGGTGAATAGTGAATGTGAATTTTTTTGAAGTATCTTGAGGAGATATAAGAGAGGAAACACTTGCCATTGCATCCACAAGCCGATTATCTTTTCATGGGATGTTATGAATGGTGAATGTATGAAACTTCTCTAACAAGTGCATGATAAGATCCTTGTATTTGGATAATTTGTCATGCTTGGCTTCATATGTTCCATTTATCTTTTTAATTACTAATTATGAGTTAGCAACGATCTTAATATCTTTGACACCCATGATTAAAGCAACACACAACCCAACAATTAGTGCCTCATACTCAGTTGTGTTATTGATACATAGGAAATTTAATTGATACGACAAGGGAATAGGATTTCCTTCGGGTGGAACTAATATCACTCCAGCACCAGAACTAGTTCTATACTTGGATCCATCAGAGTATAATTCCCATGTAGGAACATCTATTGCTAGCACATTGTCATCGAGAAAAGAGTCATTGCTAGGTAATGCTAGGGGAGAAGGAGCATCAACTAAGTGGTCAGTTAAGGCTTGGCCTTTGATTGATTTTTGTGAAACAAACTTAAGGTCAAACTTAGTCAACAACATAACCCATTTAGCTAAACGTCCTAATAAGTTTGTTTTGTTAAAAATATGTTTAAGAGGATAAAATTTTGTCATGACTTGTATTTCAGAATTTAGTAAATAATGTCGCAACTTACTAGTAGCGAATACAAGAGCCAAACATTGTTTTTCAATTGGTGTGTATCATGTTTCATAATAGATTAAAGTTTGAATAATGCAATAAATATGATGTTCTTTTCCATTGTCATCTTGTTGAGCCAACAATGCTACAAGAGCATGGGCAGATGCGACTATGTAAAGGATGAATGGTTTGTTTGGTATAGCGGGTTGTAAAATGGGCAGAGTTGCAAGGTATTCCTTCAAACTCTCAAAGGCCTATTTACATCCTCATTCCAATCAAAATGCACATCCTTTTTGAGGAGATGTGTGAAAGGTAATGCTCGATCAGCTAAGGAAGCGAAAAAATGACGGATGGCTTGAATTCTTCCTTATAACGTGCACAATTGACAAATTTTCCTAGGAGGTGGCATGTTTATTATAGCATTAATTTTATTTGTGTCAACCTCAATGCCTCTATAAGATATGATAAACCCTAAAATTTTCCACTATCTACTTCAAAGACACACATTTTCGGATTTAGGCGCATGTATTTACACATCCATTCAAAGATTTGTCGAAGGAAACTCACATTGTCTTGTCTTGTTAAGGATTTGGTGAGGATGTCATCAACATAATATTCCAAGATTTTGTGTATGTAATCATGAAATAGCAATGTCATTGCTCTTTGATAAGTTGCGCTTGCATTCTTTAATCCAAAAGACATCATAACCCAACAAAATGTTCCACAAAATGATGTAAATGTTGTCTTATATTGATCTTGTGGGTTGATGAAGATTTGATTTAGGCGCATGTTGTATTTACGCATCCATTCAAAGTTTTTCAAGTTCTCCTTTAACATGCAAGGCTATCTTAGGGTTCATTTTTTGTATCTTTTTTCGAACAGGCTTTGCATTTTCAGCAAGAACAATGTTATGTGTTACTATCTTCGGATCTATTCCTGGCATATCTGAATATTTCCAAGCAAATTTTTTAGGAAAATCATGAATCAAAGTTGTAGTATCTTCTTGTTCTTAATCATCAAGGAACTTCCCAATCTTAATGACCTTTTATTTATCATCTATGTCCATTGGTATATCAATTGTATCCCCTAAGGGGAGTGCATTTGACTTAGGAAAGTCGGGATCATATGGTTCCATGTATGTATGCGGCTTCTCACATATGTTGCTTTGGTTGGTGTTAATCATAGCACATGTAACCTGTTTCATGGGAGGAATAGAGCATGTCATATCATAAACTCGTAATAGTTGTTTAAAATCTTCATCACTTTCAACAGACCCCCATGATGATGGTAAATCCATATCAAGGAATTTAGGATGTTTGAGTGTAAGATTGATTGTTGGTTTACATGTGATGGTGTTGATGTTTAACAATGGTTGTTGAGTTGCTTTCGTTATCTTAGAAAAAGAATATCCAAAACAAGTCTTTGTCTCTTGTGTATTAGGTTCTCTAGGGACACGAATGCCTTGTTCATGTTTTCCACATCCTTTACCATTGTATCCCAATTGTTTCATAAGCTCATAACCTCATTGATAAAGTGTTATGAAATAACTTGCACAATCAGAGAATATGATATGAAATATGCTGCAAATACTTGATAATAACTAAGAATAACAAGCCACTTTGAGGGGGAAAACCTCCAAATATCTCTAATGAGAACACACTTCACAACTTGATAATGAAATAAGACTCACAACCTCCTATTTATACCTATTTATTCCTAGGATATCACCTATGCTGACTTAGACACGCCTATAAAAGTCTTAGGCTGACCTAAACAACTAAATAACAATATACTAATGATAATATGACTTAATAGAGAGTTAAGATAGCCACAATCCGACTATTCATAACCCGATGTACACTAATATTAAGGGCGTAGCATGCCCCCTTTCTTCAAAGAAGCATTGTCCTCAATGCTAATCAAGTTTGGATTATTTTGAATGAACTCCTCATCCTCCCATGTGGCATCTTCAATTGGTAAATTCTTCCATTGGATGAGATACTCAATGAGAGTTCTATTCCTCAACTTCTTTTTGCATGTTTGACGAATGCACTCTGGTTCCAAAATGGTTCTTCCTTCTTCATCGAGCTCTGGTAGTGTTGTTTGAGTGGGAATATTATGCCCAATTACCTTCTTCAAATAGGAAACATGAAAAACTGGATGTATCTTTGTTGTTGGTGGCAACTCTAACTTGTAGGCAACACTACCGATCTTTTGCATGATTTGGTATGGACCATAATACCTTGGAGACAACTTGTTATTATTTTTTTGTTTCTTTAGTGAGATTTTCTTATAAGGCTGCAATCTCAAGAAGACCCAATCCCGAACTTCAAAACTTCTTTCACTACGATGTTGGTCTGCCTATTGTTTCATTCGATTTTGTACCATGGCTAAATTATCCTTGAGTCCTGAAAGTACTTGTTGTTGATGAAGCAAGTGGTCTTCTACTGCCTAAACTCTTGGTGACACCTTTATTGATGATGTGATGGAAGGAGGATGATATCCATAAAGTTCCAAAAATGGAGACATTTTTGATGAGCTATGAAAAGAAGTGTTATACCATGATTTTGCAAGTGGTAGCCAATCTACCCATTGAGACTGTTTCTCTAAAGTAAAACAATGTAGATATCCTTCCAAACAGTTATTAACAACCTCAGTTTTCCCATCTAATTGAGGGTGGTATGAAGAGTTATGAGCCAATTGAGTACCCAAACATGAGAATAAATCTTTCCAAAAGTGACTAGTGAATATAGGATCATGATCACTAACAATAACCTTAGGTGTACCATGTAGATTTTGGATATTATACAAAAAATATTTTTCCACTGCACTTGTTGTAAAAGGATGTGATAATGCAATGAAATGTGCATATTTAGTGAGGCGATCAACTACTACCATGATGACATTATTACCTTTAGATTTGGGAAGCCTTGTGATGAAGTCCATGGATACCTCTTCCCAACCTGGCTAGGAATAGATAAGGGTTGCAAGAGACCCAGTGTCTTAATTGTCTCGACTTTATTCCTTTGACAAACCAAACATTTAGCCACAAATTTTTGAACATCACCTTTTAGCCCTTCCCAAAAAAATATTCCTTGACTCGATGATATGTCTTCAAAAATACTGAATGACCACCCACTAGAGACTCATGAAACTCTGTGAGAATCTTGTGTTTAAGAGTGGAATTATTGCAAAGATACAAATTCTCTTTATACCAAAGAGTATCTCCCTTCCAAAAAAACTTATTTGAACTACTACAATCACTTTTTAATTGTTCAATGAGATTACTTGTCGCAACATCATTTTGCCACTCTGCTTTGGCTTCCTCCACCCAATTTTCTTGTAATATTGAAAGGGCACACAATAAGGCTTCATCTTTCTCATCCTTGAAAGTGCATTTGCTACAATATTTTATTTCCCTTTCTTATATACAATCTCAAAGTCATATCCTAACATCTTAGTGACCCATTTTTGTTGCTCTTCAGAAGATAGTCTTTGTTCCAAAAAATATTTTAGGCTATCATGATCTGTCTTAAACTTGAAGTGTCTACCCAATAGATAAGGCCTCCATTGTTTAACTGCATGGAGGATTGCTAGCATTTCCTTCTCATAAATAGGTTTTAGTTGATTCTTACCCTTTAATTGATGACTCTCAAAAGCAATTGGTTGACCTTCTTGCATGAGCACTACTCCTATCCCATTTCCAAAAGCATCACATTCCACAATGAATTCCTTGGTGAAGTCAAGAGTGGCAAGCACTGGAGTTGTACACATAGCCTCCTTCAATCTCTCAAATGTTGTATTGGCAGACTCGTTCCAATGAAAAGAATCCTTCTTCAATAGAGTGGTGAGAGGTGTTGCTATACAACCATAATTATTCACAAATCTTCTATAGTACCCTGTTAATCCCAAGAAACCCCTCAGTTTCTTAATGGTTTTTGGAATAGGCCATTCCATGATATCCTTAATTTTGTTAGGGTCCACCTTTACTCCTTCATGTGAAACTGTGTCCCAAATACTCCACCTCCTTAAGACCAAAAGCACACTTGGATGGCTTAGCATAGAGTTTATGATCTTCAAGTATTTGTAATGATTGATCCACATGTTGCAAATGTTCTTCCCAAGTCTTGCTATAAATCAATATATCATCAAAGAATACTAACACAAAATTTCTCAAGAACTTCTTAAAAATGGAATTCATCAAACTTTGGAATGCAGATGGTGCATTGTTAAGACCAAATGGAATCACCAAAAATTCATAATGACCCTCATGAGTCTGAAATTTTTTCTTACAAATATCTTCCTCCTTAATCCAAATTTGGTGATAACCAAATCTAAGATCTAACTTGGTAAAATACATAGCTCCATTCAATTCATCTAGCAAATCATCAATGAATGGAATAGGAAACTTATCTTCATGGTGTACATGTTGAGCACTTTATAATCTGGAAAGATGCACCAAGTATCAGCCTTCTTACGTACCATCACCAAACACGAGGAGTAAGCACTTTGGCTATGCTTGATAATTCCTGCCTCTAGCATCTCCTCAACAATTTTTTCTATCTCACTCTTTTGTATGTGTGGATGCCTATAAGGCCTGATGTTCTGTGGTTGGATCGCTGGAACTAACTGTATGGAATAATCATGATCCCTCTTAGGAGGAAGTCCTTTAGGAATATCTCCAAGAACAACTGAGTGACGATCAATTATAGCTTGCAAATCTGGATGAGTAGGAGCATTAGATTGAGAGACTTCTAATGAACATAGCTGGGCCACAAATCCATCCACTCCTTTCTTAAGAAACTTTTGCATTTGATGAGAGCTTACCATTTGTGGGGATTTTTCCTTCAACCCCCTTAGCTCTACTACCTTCCTTTTGATTGGAATCTCATGAATAGTTCTTGGAAGTTCATCTCAATCGTTCCCAATGTAGTAAGCCATTGTACTCCCGAAACAATATCTATTGCACCCATGGATATCACATACATTGGGGTATCAAGTTGATAATCTCCCATGGATAATTTAATGCTGTGACACTTCCCTGAACAACTAACTATACCACCATCTGCAATCAAAACTTGAAACTCTGGAGCTGGATATATAATACAATTTAGATGAGTAGCTAACTTTTTGTTGATGAAATTATGAGTACTACCTGAGTCAATCAACACTGTTACCTTCTGCTTCTTTAAGAACCCCACCACCTTGAGAGTTTGTGGAGCACTGAAACCTGAGAGTGCATGACAAGAAATGATTGGTTGAGAATCATGTGATTCCTCATTTGACTCCCTTTCATCCTCTAGTATTGGTTCCTCCTCTTCTTCCTCACTTGGACCTTTAATATAGAACAATTTCTTTTCACTACATTTATGTCCTTGACTGTATTTGCTATCACAATTGAAACACAACCCTTTTGCTCTTTTCTCAATTTTCTGTGGAGTCAACCTAGTAGGTTGTGTTGAATATCCTTTCTCTCTTGTCACATTAGCCCCTTGCTTCTTAGGAATTAAATACTTCTCCTCTACCCTGTGTGCTAAGATAAAAGACTCATTTATGGATCTAGGGCTAAACATGCGTACCTCATGTTGAATGTGATCCTTGAGACCCCCCAATAATAAATCATTCAAATTTTCCTCCATAATTGTATCCACTCTTAAGGATAGATTTTGGAATTGTTGAATATAATCCTTAACTAATCCTGTTTGTTGAAGTTTAGCTAGTTGGCTGAAGAAGTTGTTTGTCACGCTATTGCTATATTGTGCTTGGAGTTTCTCCGTAAAAATTGACCATGAGACGGTGAGCCCATTTTTCCTTTGATGAGTGCAAAGCCAACGATACCAAATGAATTTATCTGGTTCTAGATATAGGGAAGCCATTGTGACCTTTTGTCCATTTGGGATTTGGTGTACTTCAAAAAAAATCTCCATTTGGTTTATCCATGTTAGAGGATCCTTGCCATCGAACTTGCGCATATCCACCTTTGGAAATAAATTCCTAGATCCCATAGGAGTACTAAAGCTTATGTCAATGTTAGCTGACCTAGAATTTTCACCTTGGTCGCTTGAGAACTCCTTTCTTGGTTCATCCATGTAGGTGCTTAACATGTTTCATATGTCCAATATATCACCTCTTAAGTCACACATATCCATCTTCATTGAGGAAATTTCTTCCTTGATCTTACTGATTTCCTCATTAGGAGTAATATCCTCTATTGTTACCCCATCCTTATCAGGAGTCTTCCCTGGAGTGAAAACATTCTTTTTGCCCCTTGTTGCAGGCCCCGTCATGATGGGAACCACTAATTTTGAAATAAATCACACAAATGAAACTTAAATTCTCTAAAAATTTTATTGTAACTTACTAGGTCCAAAATAACTCTCACCTAGAAAAATCTCCAAGAAATAAGTAGATTTACAGCATGGAGAGTGATAATTGTGAAAAAAATAATTTTTCAATAACTTGCTTATTTATGATCCAATTCCTCCAAATTTTTTATTGTAATCTAATTTATTATGTCTTCAAAAACCTAATAAGAATCAGTGTCTAATTCGACAAGATGTGTGAGATATATAGATTCCAAAAAAATTGTGTAGAAACCCTAATTCTGCAATAATTTGCTTAATTATGATCCAATTATTCTAAAATATGGACTGTAGCTTATTTAATATGTTCTTCAAAAACAATTTAAAAATCAGAAAAAAATTCACCAAAATCTAAAAGATATTCTCTTCCCAAAATTGCCTCCAAAATTGAGAAAAAACCTTGCCTCTACGGTGCCAAGATCATGCTCTGATACCACTTGTTATGAAATGACTTGCACAAAAGGAGAATATGATATGAAATATGCTGCAAATACTTGATAAAAACTGAGAATAACAAGCCACTTCGAGGGGGAAAACCTCCAAATATCTCTAATGAGAACACAACTCATAACTTGATGATGAAATAAGACTCACAACCTGCTATATATTCCTATTTATGCCTAGGATATCACCTAGGCCAACTTAGACACACCTATAAAAGTCTTAGGCCGACCTAAACAACTAAATAACAATATACTAATGATAATATGACTTAATAGAGAGTTAAGATAGCCACAAGCTGACTATTCATAACCCGATGTACACTAATATTAAGGGCGTAGCATAAAGTCTTTCCATTTCTTTCGGGTTGGGTGGTTGTTGATAATCTATCTCATCAAAATTTGTTGTGTATGTTGTAGTTTCATCCAAAGTAGATGAGGTATATGTTTGGGAAGATTCTTTTGAATTCTAAGTTGACATAACCGTGGGTTGTTTGTGTTTTTCATCCTCTTTTCGTGTCATTATGTATTCACCCATGAATGAAGGTGTGAATTCTAATGTACCCCAATCATCATCTAGAAATTTAGACACAAGTTCTTCTTCTTGTTTGCTAGTATCAAGGGGTTCTATATGAGATGTTGGAATTAATGTGTTCAGAGGACTTGTTCCTTTTTCAAGTTGTAAGAAACTTTCAGGCTCAGGGTCTATTTCAACTTGATAAACTTTGTTGTTATAGACATATTTTATTATTCGATGAAGGGTCAAACGCACCACATGCATCTCATGACTCCATGGTCTTCCCAAAAGAAGATTGTATGCAAGATCATAGGGCATGACATGAATAGGAGTTTGCAAGGTAGCCATTCCAACTGTAATAGGTAAAGTGATTACACCGAGTGGTTTTTTTGTAATATTGCCAAATCCTCTAATAGATAAGGAATCAGGTTTGATTTGTGATTTATCTACACATAATCTATCTAGGAGCTTTACACTGCACACATTAAGGGTAGAGCCATTTTCAACAAGGGTTCTTTGGATGCCTATTCTATTGTATTGATAAATTATCATAAAGGCCTCATTTTACTTCCTTAATTCTAACAGAGGGAGCTCATGTTGATGAAAGGTAATGTCTACATTAATTGCATTCATTCCTTGTATAAGAGCTGCCACATCATTTGCATTTATACTAGGTGGAACCACTATTTGTTGCAATGTTGTTTGGAGCATAGAATGATAGTGTGGTGAATTCTGAAGAAGGTCCCAAAGGGATATCTTTGTGGGAGTGCTCTTAAGTTGCTCAACAAGATCATACTCCCTTAATCGAGGGGCACTAGGCAATATAGAATTGGGCAAAGGTAAAGAGGTTGGGGTTGGTTGTGGTGGTTGCGGGTTATTTCTAGTGTAATGTGTGTGAGTAGTAGCATTGTGCTTAGGTGGTGTAGGTTTATGTGAAGATGGGTAAAGGACAAGTTGAGGTTGAATTACATTAACATCTTTTTCTTTAGGTTGTTCACAACAAACCTTAGTGGATGGCTTTTGTGAGATGAAGTCCTCAAGGGATTCATCTAACATATCAAAGTCATCACTACTAAAAGGTTTGGAAGATAAGTTATCGTTGGTTGGTTTGGGTTTATCATCACAAGCCTTAGTGGAAGAACTTAGAGAGAGAAAGCCCTGTAGAGCTTCATCTAACTTATCCAAGTCATCACAGTTACTAAGAGGTTTGGATGATATAGTTTTTCTAAAGTGAAGCATAGTTTTTATTGTTTCATTTGATGTTTTTAGGGTTTTGTTTGCATTTTCTGATGAATCTGATCTAAATGAACTGGGAACTAATGCTGAAAATGAAAATTATAAAAATCTAATGCTATCTATAAATGCCATTAGAATAAATTATGCTAATGCTAATGATTTGAATGTAACAAAAAATAACTGAACAAAAATAGAAAATTAACTGAAACAAACAGTAACTTAAGAAACTGGAAACATAATTCTGAAAACATTGATGCAAAATGTGTATTGGCACTAAGTCGCCCAGGGTGGCAAATTAGTCCTAGTAGAGGAATTTTTGAGGTTTTTATGAATTTTCTAATGGATGTTAAGGTATTTTGTACTGTACCATGCAAATCTAAAGTTCAAATGTAGAATTTCACTAATGTGCAAGGAAATGAAATGCAATAATGCAAAGCTTAAATGAGATTTTCACTAATGCATCTTTTTTTTAAACCCTAGAATGCAAAAAAAAGAAAAACCTAATGCAATGTTGATGTAAGTTAAACCTAGGATGTAAATGCACTTGAAATCATAAAGAAAATGTTCAAAATTCAGGTTGACCAAAATGTGTACAAAGATTTTGGCACCCAAGGACTTTCTTGCACTTCTAGGGTTTTTACCTAAAAGGAGAAAGATGGGCCAAAATGGGCAATGTATACACTCAAAGATCAATGCAAGGATAGATGAAGTATGCCTAAATGCAATAAACTAATTAAATTAATGACTTATTAATGTAAAATGTAAGAAATAAAAGTTGTTTGAAAACATAGTGATGTATGCAAAATGATAGAATAAATGCAATAAAGAACCAGATAAGGATGCTAAACATAAATTGTGCACCTGGAAACTGATGAAGGCTGAAATGAAGATTGTAAATACCTTTAAAATTCTGGAAAATATGATTTTCTAGCCAACTGGGACACTTACGCCAAGCTGGATGACTTAGTCCCAGATCAGGGAAATTGCTCAGAAATTTCTTTCTGCCAAATGGGTATTTGTAACTACAAAAATATCTAAGAAACCACTGTAGTGGGACTAAGTGACCACTCTTGGCGACAGTCCACTTCGGATTTTCTACAAATCCAAAAGTGGAAATGGAAGCCCACAGTCTGCACTTTGTTTTCTGACAGAAACTTGGATTCAAATCTATGAAAATACCTACAAAATAAAGTATAAATTGATTTCTACTTGGGGGGTTTTCCTTGGTCAAACCCCTAGTTGGTATTTAAACCTTGAAAGATATAAAATCTGCATAAAACCCTAGCCCTAAGTGTGTCTAAGACTAGGAAGTCTGAAAATGAGATGCAACCCTATTCTAATATGCAAGAATAAGATGCATAAATGGATTTAGAACAATGCAAGACTCATTCTAAGAGACACTAAATCATATTAGAAATGAATCTTAATGACATGCAAACCTTCCTTAGGTTGAAGATAAAGAGAAAATGGAAGATGTAATCACTTTGAAAACAAGTTTTTAGGATTGATTTGATGGCTAGTTGCATCTCCTTGACCTAGATTTCTCCATGATTCTCCATAGGAATCCATAATCAACCCTGTGCAATGTGATATCTTGGACAAAAAGTGAGCTTGAAGACTTGCAAAAACCCTAACTTGCTGCCCTAAAGCTTCAACTTTGTTGTAGATAGACTAATGAATCTTCTTGTGAAAGATATTTGACTCTGTACTTTTGAATTTGCTTGTTGAAAATGACTTAATGTTGTGAAAAAGACCTAAAAACATATATTTATAGGCATCAACACCTAATTATTCATTATTTTAACTTCACATGCCGACATCCATCGGGAATTTGAATTAAGTCGGTGATTTTCCCACTCAAAAGTGAAAAATCCCTCAAAAGGGACTAAGTCGCCACCCTGGGTGACTTAGTCCCACCAAGGGTTTTTGAGGTGGGTTTTCTTGAATTTGAATGATTTGAATGTTGCTTGTCGGGATTTACATGATTTGTGAGTGGAATAGGCCTTAAAGTCCAAAATAATGAGCATTAGGGGCCTATAAATGCAGTTTTTAAGGGGTGATTGATGCAAGGGTGTCTAAAATAGGACTAAATTAGACCACAAATTGTACTATCTCGAAGGAGTACAATTTTTGTGTCCACACTAGGTATGGCAATAATATGATGGAATTGACCTCTCTCATTTAACCAAGTACTTTAGAATTGTTGAGTAAGTTTAGGATGGAAGATTGTAAAAATATTTCTATTACACTAACTCCAGGATTGAAGTTGACTAAGAATATGGAAGGTGAGGATGTTGATCCTACCTTATACAAGCAACTTATTTGTAGTCTTGTATACTTGACTCACACTCAACAAGATATTTCTTTTGCAATAGGTGTGGTTTCAAGGTTTTTGAGTTGTCATAAGATTCTAAATTGGATGGTAGAAAAGAGAATATTGAGATATGTACAAGGGACTTTGACTATGGGTGTTTATTATCTTCCATTGGAGATCTACAACTTTTCAAATATATAGATTTAGATTGAGCAAGTTGTGTAGATGACCGAAAATCAACTCCAAGTTATGTTCTCTCTCTTGGTTCCAATCCCATTTCATGGTGTAGTAAGAAGCAATCTACTATTGCTTTATCAACTACATAGGCTGAATATAGAACAATGGATAAGGTAGCTAAAAAATTAACTTGGCTATAGGCTATTCTATTAGTACTCAAACAATATCAAGTAGGTCAAGTTCTTTACTTCATTGTGACAATCAAAGTGTCATTTTGTTGCCCAAGAATTCAATGTTTCATGCTCGAACAAAATATATAGAGGTCTATCACCATTACATCAAGCATCTCATCCAACAAGTGATTCATCTTCAATATTGTATGACAGAGGATTAGATAGTTGGTATTTTTACCAAGGCTTTATGTGAGACTAAGTTTATATATCTTAGAAGTTTTTTACAATTACAGAAAGTGATATGAATATTTGATGGTTGTCATTCAAGAGAGATTATTGTGAATGTCTACCATCGTATTAGTGAATAAGTGATTGGAAATGGGCATCTAACAAGGTTTTGTTTTAGACCCATATTTTCTAGATTATGGGGGGATATTTAAAGATAATTATTATAATTAATTTATGGGAGATGCAAGCAATTTTGTCGGCACATACCACCCACCTAACACTACCTATAGCCATCCATGCCACTCTCTTTCACCAATCCATTATAAATGTTTGAACTAACTCTATGCTATAGTATCTATATAATTTATTAATTATTATGTATATGTCTATAAATTGAATAGAAAAATATGTTATTTGTGTGCTCCAATTCACAGAGTTCTGTTATGTGTTTATCTTTTTCTTCTCAGAAAAAAAGCAAATGTCATGAAGTAAACAAAAGCACAACAATAGAGAACATTAAATAGTAGCAATATATAAAGAATTTGACATACTTGGTATTATTTTGTGCACCTATTTTCTGACTCTCCATGGGGTTATTCGCCTGAGAATAATTATGGCCTCTCTTTGTTTTCCCCCAATTTGTGTGCGTTAGGGTTTTGTCTAAAAACCCTGAACTGGATGGTAGATGCGAATTGTGATCCTTAAAAGACTTGGTTTACATTAGCATGAAATGGTATTATATTTGTAAATTTGATTTGGTATGATTAGAGAGTAAAAGATATTTGTGTAAATGCAGTTTTAATATAAAACAACCCTTGAATACAGGCATACCATGATGCCTGTGCATCTACAATCTTCTCAAAGTAAAATAATTTTTTTTTTCTTTCATTCCAAACATTTAAGTCTGCTAAAGGATTAGAAATCAAATGCAAAATACCAACCTGCTGGTTTTTATTTATATGAAAATGCACTCTGTACAATCTATTTAAAACAGAAAAGATGGGTAAGTAAAAGAGCAATCCTCAAGCTTGTTTAGCATTCTTTATAGCTCACTGTAAAACTTCCTCCTATCATGGAAATGAAGATAGTTTACAATGAATTAGAGTTTGGAATGTTTATCTCTTGTATGAGCTATTACTGCCATCTACACAGATATCTTTCTTCTCTTTCTCATAACACAAGAAGCTTTAAAGACCACTTGCAAATAACATAATTTTTACGATAAAGCTATTCTCTAGAATCACCTATCAACACAGAGGAAACGATATCAGAAGGTGGACGTGCCGGAGTGGTTATCGGGCATGACTAGAAATCATGTGGGCTCTGCCCGCGCAGGTTCGAATCCTGCCGTCCACGTTGTATTGCAAATTTGCATTTATTTTTTTTAAAACGAACACAGCGCGAGCAATAAGGTTTGGTGTTGGGTTAAGTGAATGGATATGAAGAGCTTTTATATGACAATAGTAATAAGCAGGATATGCTCCTACACTCTCTACTGCTTATTAAGAAAGCATATTCATTCAGTTTATTCAACTCTTTTATATTTCGAGCGAAATGTCTCGATAAGGTCTTGTGCTGTTCCTGGGTCCCATAAACTTATGTGGCCTTGTGAAATTTTAGGAGTAATGTTTAAAGAAAATAGGTGGTAGCCTTGAGATTTCTAAGGAAATACATCTACTTATGTTAGATAGATCTAAAATTATGTTTACCCCAAAGTGGGTCATTTAGCTTCCTATTATCAAGGATTGACTAGGAGAAATGTTTCTACCATTCATCAAAGGTTTGTGAGGCTAAGAATGAAGATTGAGCTCTCTCATAAAAAGCCAATCCCTCAATGTGAAAATCGTTTGTGGAAAGTCATTAGTGGGAAAAAATCTTCTTCAAAGTAAGGTGTTAAAGAACCTCCCCAACTTTAAATACAACAAGGTTATTTACAAGTTAGGAAGAGAGTGAGGGATCCTCCAAAAACGAGAGAATGAAAGAGCACATTTTAGTTGAGAAAAAGGGGGATGGTTATGATGGTCTTCAAAACAATAAAACCATGAGAAGGAAGGAAATCTAAAGCAATAATTTTTAAGGGAAGAAATGGAAGGAGAAACAAGAGTAGATTTTCAATTTAAGATAGTAGATTTTCTTACAATATCTCATTGGATGATCTCTTTTAGAAAGATTAAGGTTTTATCATGGAATATTAGGGACCCTAAAAACATGGAGGTTGTTCAATAAATTAATTGGATTATCTCTTTTAGAAAGATTAAGGTTTTATCATGGAATATTAGGGACCCTAAAAACATGGAGGTTGTTCAATAAATTAATCCTAAATGAGGATTGGGAAATAGTATATATTCAAGAGGCTAAATACTCGAGTATCTTTTCTAAGGATATGAGTAAATGGTAGGATGAGGTGCTCAACTCTTAAGGAGGGTCTTGTGAACTTGGGGTATTATGAAACCCAAGAATAGTGGTGGTTAATTTTATTTCTTTAAGGGAGAGCTAGATGTTTTTCTCTTTTCATTATAGCTGCTTTCGAGGGGACATTGAGAGTATATAATGAATTTAAGAAGCAAGTTTTTAGTATTAGAGATCATCCATATTTTTTGGGGGAAGGTGTGTCATACACCTTGTGTAATGTTAAGAATGTATAAGTTATATTTATTTGCGATGCACCTAGTAAATCTAGGGATGCATGCAATACATGGGTTAGACATTCTTGGAGTCACTTGCATGTTGTAAGTAACATTGAGACATATTTAATTTGAAGGTTGTACATTGATAAAATATTTAACATTGGAAAAATTTAGTACTAGAAAAGAAAACATAGCACCAAAAAGTAAATGAAGGGGACATTGTTTTGTAAGCTCATTATGTTGAGGCACATGGTTTATATAATACCACTTGGTGGTTTTTTGTAAGCTTGTTTCTATAAAAGCAAGCACATAAGTTTTTTTTAGGTTGCCTATCATAACCTTAGTCTTGTTGGCTAATTTTGATTGAATATCTATTGTAAGTTGCATACATGAGGAAAAGCATAGATTGGGATGTATGGTTACATTGTTCTCATTTGCTTGTTCACATGCAATGTAATTAAGAAGCTTATTGTTTCAGAAGTCTTGCATGTAGACTCTGCATTGAGTGCATTATAATCTTTATTCATGAGATAATACATTGTGTTAGTGATTTTAGAGGTTGAATTTTTTCTTTGAGAGATTTTCTATGGTACATATTGTGTCATTTTGATGGTATATTTGTATATTCTCTTGTATTGTGGATTCTAAAATTTTGTTTGTATATTTTTCTCTCTTGAGGTCATGTGGAAATGGTTATTATTGGTACAAATTTATTTTCACTTGTTATAGAGGCTTGTTATCAAGTTGCTAGAGGAAGCATCTTCCTAGTTGTTAACCCTTGGTATGAGTAGATTCTTGTGCATAGTTGAATCCATACCCTCACAAGATAAAAATAAATATATTTTCAAGGTTACAAGTGCGTTTGCAAACTTCAATTATGTAGATTTGGGGTTTGATGAAGATTTGACAAGTCAATTTTTTTTTGTTTGGGTTCTTTCCTTGAAGGTTTTGAAGCCATTTTTTCTAGAAACCTCTTAGACAAAAATGGACCTTACCATTGAGTTCAAATGGTGCAAAAATTTATTAATCTATATAAAACATGACTATGCTTGGGATCATTTTTCTATCCATTTTCATTCCCTTGACAAAATTTGGAGTTCAAAATTTTGGTATTGTACAATCAGTCCATGGGCTATAGAAATTGTAGTCCCATATATCAATCTATAGGCATCATCAATAATATTCCTAGTATATTCATTGCATAATCATTGATATAGTCAAGTTGATGGGAATCAATTTTATATTTATATTTCATGCAAGATGTAGATTTTAAAAAAATGGTGTGTGTTATGGGCTAAAGAATTTGGTTGTAAGTAGCCCTTGGAACAATTGTTCAATAAACCAAAATGAATATGTTAGGGCCCAATTCCACTAGGTGATGGTTTGGTAGGTATATCCACCTAGTTGAGTATGAGTAGATTATTGTACATAGTGTAATCCATGCCTAGGTAGGAGAAGAATGAGGACATTTTTAAGGTTACAAGTGTGTTTGCAAATGGGTTATTATAGATCTAGGGTTTAATAAAGATTTGGCAACTGAGTTTTTTGTTTAGACTCTTTCTTTGAGGGTTTTGGAGCTAAGATTTTCCTAGAGACCTGTTAGACAAAATAGACCTCACCATTGAGTTCAAAAGGCCTTAAAACCTAGGATCCATTTAAAGCATGACTATTTTTTATTCATTTTTTTTCCATTTTCATTCCCTTGAAGGAATGTGGAGTTCAAAAAATCCATACCATATAGTTATATAGTTCATGAGATGAATTAATATTATTTGAATAGTTAGGAAGTGAATTAGGATGAATCTTCAAATTTTGAACACCCAATGATTTTATCTTTACCATTCTTAATATGGGTGATATTAAATTTTCAATCATGCTTTTTTTTTTAATGTTTTAATGCCATGCAACCTTTGGTATGATGTTCATTAACTCTATAAAGATTACAAATTCATTTTTATTATAGTTTTTCTAGGTAGCTTTCAACTTGACTCTAATGTATGAACAAGTGGAAGACTTCAAATTTGATCCCAACAAACCTTGAATCACATTTTCCAAGGAATCTTGTAACTTAGAAAACTTCCTAGAAGAATAAGACTTGCAAGAAGGAAATTATAAGTATTATGCATAAATTTATGTATAATTTTGGGTTTTCATAGATCAATTGAATGTAGTTTAGAGTTTTTGTGTTCAAAATGTTTTTAATTTAAATATTATATATTTTAATAAAATATTGTTTGAAATTATAAATCTATATTCTTTAAATTTGAAATAGGTAATATGGGCTTATAAGCTCCAAATCCCCCACAAAAACTTCACGAATAATTGAAAAATGAAATAATAAATATTAATGAAATAAAAAAGTTCATAGAAACTTATCATCATCACCTTTGATTATGCTCAAATATTTCCACCTTAGAAGTGATTGTCAACCATGCGCATACACTCACAATTCAATATGATTTGTTTTAGTAATGGTAAGAAGCCAAGAGGGTGAATATTCTAATGTCCTATCATATGATTAGATGAAAGATTTGGATATTAACAAAGTCATGCTGGTGGCTCATTTTTCAACTATAAAAATATATTTTCTATTGATGTACTTAAACCCAAATTCTCAATAAAATGGTGCACACATTAAGTATCATTGATGATTTTTGGGATCATCGATGGATGGTTTTTAATAAACCACCCAACAATAATTTTGATGTACCTTTATATTTACCCCATAAATTATATGTAGAGTTTTTATATTAGTTTTGATTAGAGGGGAAAATAGGTTTTGGAGGGAACCGAAACCCTTCACAAATAGGTTTTGAAGGGACCTAAAACCCTTTTAGAGTAGGTTTTGAAGGGGCCCAAAACCCTACTACAAACAGATAACTCACAGACAAAAAACAACCTGATAACAAAAGTCATCAACAAATCAACTAGACGACTCATACTACCAAGAGAAGGTTTTGAAGGGAACCTTAAACCCTCTACAACCAAGTTTTCATAGGGACCTTGAACCCAAACTACACACAAATACAACCTGAATGAGCTAGGAAACTACACAACATGCAACAACCAAACCACAACAAACCATCTGCTCAGAATATCCATCAATGAGATAGGAGAAAGCAGTGCCTTGAAGATGTGAACCATCCAAATCGCTAAAACTGGTTCACCAAAGGAGATCATATGAAAAAAAGGGAAACAAGAGCTCCCTTTGAGAACGTTCAATCCAACCCAACTCCCTACCTCAATAAGAGAGTTGAGAAGGATGACTGAACACAAGGAAGGAATAATCCCCTTGAAACACCTTCCAACCAAACATACCAACTCAATCTCCACCTCTAAAGGAGAGAGCTCCCCTCTATTATAGAGGAATTCAAGAGCGCCCTTCCCACCAAAGCCACAAATCTCCAACAACCTCATGCTCCACCTCAATAGGAGTGACTTCCATCTCAAAAGGAACAAAAGAGGGTACCAAAAAAGAGAGCTTCTCACCACATCCATAGTAACCAACTCCACCTCAATAGGAGAGGACTCCACCTCCATAGGAGTAGTCTTCACCTCAATATAAGACACTAACTAAGAACCTAGTAGAAAGAGCAACCACCGCCTCCTTTCGCAACCCAGGCTTTAGGAACTTCAAGAAGAACTCAAAATGGATCTTTGCAATAAGAAAAGTGGCTCCCTTATACCTCAAGTTTATCTGGGACAACATAAAAAAAATTAAACATAGCCCAACCAATAGTAACATGTTAGAAACATGGGCAACATAAGTTGTCTTCAGCTCCAAGAACATCTGGGTCTTAGTAAGAAACAACCTAGCCAATAAAAACTATAGGTGTGGCCTAGTCAACAAAAGAAGCTCCAAATGAGCAACAAAACTTGCATCCTTCAAGAGAAAAACCACCCTCAATAGCAACAAAAGAATCACAACCTTAAGGAGGATCAAGACCTCACGATCATTTAGTAACTTCATCACATCATAAAAATAGAGACCAGGGGGGACACCTTTAAAGACCAGGTAGACACCCATAGCAACATCAGGGAGGGAAAAAAACCACTCCACCTTAGTCTCAGTAGCAAAAAAACCAATAATCCCAACCCTCTTGAGACCCAAAACACCCATGACCACCTTAGACAACTAGGGTAGCTGCATAAAAATTGCACCAGAGGAAAAAGGAATTAGCCCACCCCAAACTCTAAAGAAAAACCTTCGAGGAGAAGAAAACAACTCAACAAATAACCACCAAGGGAGCACCAACAACCACGACTGGCCCAAAAAAAGAACATCCATGGAGCAAAAGAAGCCAACATGGGCACCCACAGATACATCTTGGCAACCAACAACCAAGACAAAACAAGGCTGACACTAGCATCGAAGCCCAAGAGGAATCAGGCTAAGAAGCGACCAAGAGGGAAAGATCCTACCGAAGAAACAAACATCTCAATCTCAGATAAAACCAAGACCAAGCCCTCAACTCCATGTCCAAGGGAAAACTCCACTAGAAGAGGAGCCGCATGAAGGTCGAAAGCTACACTTGAAGTGCAGAGTTTATATTAGTTAATCATGTGAACCATTTTGATTTTGAATATTTAAGGTAGTAGGTAGAGGAATGTCTCAATAAAAACCTAGGATACTACGACACATACAAGGTCCATTTTTCTCCCTCCTATCCTTTGTCCACCTCCTATTCAATACCCAATCATTGTCATAGATGAGGAACATCAAATATGTTCTATTATATTATGTATGATAGAGCGTTTTATTACACAAAAATCTCAGTTGTCACAACCTTTTGAAATAGATGTTCATAGTGCATCATTTGATAGTTGTGTACACTCCTCATCAACACACATGTCTATATTCCTCATCATGTAGTATTTATAAAAAGTTGTTCTTAGGTCCTCTTGGAGAGATGGTTGAGCCACCTTTGAATACATTAGAATATATATTGTCCCTCCTATTTCATCTACACAAGTTGAGGCATTACTGACTAGTGCACATGAGGAGCAAGACATATATTTATTTGAGGTAAAATTTGAAGTCATTTCATGATACTCCATTTAAACTTAATATTAAAAAAGATTAGTATTAATATATCTAAGTCGGATAATAGTTTATGATAGGACAAAAGCTTACTATAGTTTGTAAAGGTACACGTTCTACCATTCAATTTGTCTTAGATGGTATTTTTTTTTACACATTAAACCTTTTTTTATTTTATGTATTTCCTTTTTTAGTATGTATATATTTAAGTTCTATCAATGTCATTTTACTTTTACATTAAATTGTTCCAAATGTGAGTGATGTGTCATCATACTCAACATGTTTTAGGACACTTGATCATCCAATAAGTATCATTATTTGAATGACTCTATGAACATTGGTAGTAAATCAACATAATTGAATTGAGTTTTTATTTAATTGATAGTTTAAATTTTATTGTTGATAAAAGTGATTTAGATGTTAATTGAATTTATTATTATGTGCCAACAATCTTACATTATTGTCCTTTTTCCTACAAGAACTCTTAACTAGTTGTTTCTTTTCAACTCCTTCTCAATCAATACTAGATGCATCATCAATGGTGTATTTTTTATTTTATAGTAGAAAAGTTTCTATTTTGTAGTCTAAATTATTTATTTACCATTAAAAGAATTAATCAAATTTAAGGCTTAACTTGTTGCAATAAAAAAATCATCCATGAAGTAGAAAGCATCATGGCACAAAGAGACCACTTATTGGGGATCCACTATAGGTTGAGAGATCACCACATCCTACCAACCCACAATATGAAGCCCCTCTAGCACACATAAATGATCCATTGTAGTAAAAAAAACCACCACAGGCTAAGGACTCATCATATACTAAGTGTTGAGTGGGACTTTAGAATTTGATATAGCTATTCAACATGTAGATTTAATATATACATTTAGAGATAAAATATGCCACATTTTGTAAATAAAAAATTGATTTGACACAATGACAGCTTTTTGTGTATGATACCATTATCATGGGTTTATATATATATATATATATATATATATATAACCTTGATATATAATATAAGTTATTCATTGTGTGCATGTATTCTTAATTTGACACTTAATTTGCATGTATAATCAATTTAGAACATGGTATGATGCATGCATTATCATTTGAGAGAATTTATGATGTTTCTTGTATAATCCTTTTTGAGACTATTAGCTATAAGGAGAATTTTTATTATCATAAGGTCATTTAATGTGAATCATGAGAATTAATGATAAATGTATTTTTCCTAAAGAGAACATGGTTGGATTTGAGAGTTTTATATATCTTACATATATTTAAGTTAGTAGTATTAATGGTGTGTTGGTACTTTGATGTATTGTGATTGAACCTTTTGACATCCACTTTTAAATTGTATGTGAATGGAAATATCTTGAGTTGGCATATGCTTCTATAATTATCCTTGATTATCATTGATAAATTAGTGACAAGTTTATGAATTATGAGTGAATACAACCGCATATGAGAATGATATGGTTTCTTGATATGAAGACAACATTCGTTCCTTTTAGATCATATGACAATGCCCTATTCATGTGATATATTTTATAATTGGCGAGGTAGTTTATTTTTAGTGTCATCCTAGCTATCCAATATCCTCCATGATCATATTTATGACTATTCTATAGTATCAAGTATCCATTGGATACCGTCCCTAATGATATTTTATTATGTTATAGTCATCTTGATGGGGTCCATCATGGGATCTTGATGGAAATCCAATTTTTTTTAATTGGAAAGGACATGAAACCATATTAAACCAATGCTTTAAGGAATTAAGACCAAGATGAATTTCTAAGTGGTAAAGGAAATACACAATGATATCAAAGTTGAATAAATATATAATCATTATAAAACACAAGAAACAAGGATAAAAACCAACCAGGAATCACATATGCTAGGAAAATTGAGTCATAGTAAACAAAGCTAGAGCCATCAAACCAAGAGGCTATACTACATAAATTACCAAAGATAGATTAGGAAATGAGATAATTACGGTATTTGGAAACTTGTGATTTGAAGGTTCATCACACAATAAAACTAACCAAACATCTCTCAACCCACTCAGGACTCTAAAATTGATAATTTTACAAATAAGATCATGTGAGGCCAAAGAAGATTGTCTCATCACTTTTTAAAAAAATTAGGCTCTTAGGTCCCTTAAGAAACCTTATTCAACCATTGTTTCCTAGAAGTTCTAATAATAAAAAAATATGGAACATGGACTCCTCTAGCATGAACGTACACAACCAATGTTAGTGTAAATAGAGTCATTATCACAACTGGTTAGCTAATCACTTTTCTAGGATCGACCTATTCACACTTAGCTTAAGTTTATTTAAGTTTTTTCATACTTTTGTCTCACTTCATTTGGTTGAGACTTGTGTCCTCGTCACTTAAGACACCTATTGCATGCATACTTGCCACTTGCTCAATGCTCATACACTTGTCAAGTGAGCTCACAAGTGTTACACCTTTGGGAGGTAGTTAGTCATTTAGTCCTACCTTCTCACCTCCTCATCCTTTGCTATATAATAAAAGCTCATCATTATATTTTGCACACTCTCATTTATATGATAGATATCCTATTACATTCATCATTTCACTTGTGGAAGGTTATCAATCCATGCTTTCTAATCTTGACAATCTCCAACATGATATAAAATTCATGAGAACATGTTCCTTCTTGTATCAAGGTGAATCCCGCACATATCCCTATCATTGGAGGATCGTGGAGCCAAATGGACACTGTCATTGCATCTGAAAGGCCTAAGAGATAAATAAATACCTTCCACTTCATCAATCTTGGAACATCAGAGATTCGACCTACACATCAAAAGGTGTTATTAAAGTTGCCAACGATCCATTACCTAGCTTTCCAATAGTGAATGACCTCCACCTACATGTGGGTTCCTTGCTATAAAGCCTCCATTTGTACCTATTCAGGGTAAGGAAAGATCTGAGCGAGGGCAATCTATATGTGGTTTTTTGGATTGAGCACAAGGAAAAGTGGGTGTGGCATGCTTTGACTTTCTCAAGGAAAGTTCCCACAGCTCCCACACAACCCTACACTTTCATCAAACCATCCACGTACCCTCACTGTGCTTTGGAGGCTCTATTAATTTCCCCAAGAATAGGTCAACTCCTTCATATGGTGTACTCTCACAATTGCTCAATCAACTCTCTACATTTGAAAATTTTCATTATTGTAACTATTTGAGTTATATTGTTAATCTCTTATGGTTAAGATTTAAATTGCCAGCTCATCAAAGTGTTTGTAAAGGGGGAATTTTTCTTTTTTGCATAACTTGAAAATTGGGGGTTGGATTTTCAAGTGTAAATAATCAACAAGAAGCTAGTTCCATTGCCAACATTTTGGCAATGTTTTAGATTTTATGTTATAATGCATTTTTTGGCCTCTAAAGTCAATTTTGTAATAAGATTTTGATGAGGCATAAATTTCACCTGGATTATTAAAAATTTGAATTTTTTTTATACATATCATAATTTCACAAGGAATTAGATTTTGCATTTAAAACTAAGATTCAAAATGTCTTTTATCAAAAAATTATAAAAAATTATAAAAAATTATAAGTTATAAATGGAAGATTTTGGCATCTGATCTTCACAACTTGTAAAAGTTTCTTGCACATCATTTTGAGGGTGGGGCTATTTTTCAGCACTAATCATTCTATGGAAGTAACTATAAAATGAAGTATACATATTGTAGGAGTAATCAACATGGGGATGAATTGTGTCCTTATTTCTCACATCATCTCTTCCAACATCTACTCAGGATCATAAAACTTGAATCACCTATTGCTACATATAAATCTAATATTGAATCATTTATGAGTTCTAGGGATTCTTTGCATTAGAACATTACTATCGTCATTGTAGATTCATCACATTGAGATTTATATCTATCAAACATCACATATTTTTTGTAGAGTCCCAAATTTCAAATTTGGAAGATACTATTAAGGACATTTGTCTTCTTTTTGATGTCAGCTTCGATGAAGTTACATAACCATTATTATCTTTGGATCTTTCTCTTTCCTTTCCTACACCAACTTCTATTGTGACATATTGTGCAGATATTCATGAGTTGACCTATCTAACTCCGTGATTATCGATATTGACATCATTTGCAGAAGTATCATATTCAAATTGGTCTAGTTGTCATAATACATCCATGGTCCTTGTTACTAAATATTATACGGTACCTGATTCATCTTATCAATATTTTGTCACATGTCAACATTGTCTTGGAGATCTTTGAGCATCATTCAAAGACATCATGGGTATCATATCAATATTTGGATCATTTGCAAAATTTAGAGATGCTCATCTTACTTCCTGCATATTCCTATCTAAAATGGGAAGTCATCTTGCATACGTTTGTGGTGTTGTTTCTTCCCAAGGGGATAAATATTGTTCACCATTCATGGATCATCTTCAGAATCTTGTGTCAAGCATCTACCTACACTACAAGAACCATGTTGAGGGGAGGTTGCATGAATTCTTGTCTCTTATCTTTTTTGGGAGGAAGCATTTCCTCACATGGAGCATTACTTTTCAATTTCTAGGGGGATCACATGGACCTTATTTATTTTCTCTCCTATGAGAAAAATTTATTGTACATTATGCTAGAAGTAATCCTTGGGGGGTCATGATGATTCCTCCATCTATCACTTATGTTTTTCACTTGTACATTTCATTGCATTTGCATCATTTCTCTTTTGGAGAGGAGTTTTATTGCCAACTAGGTTTTCTCTTTTTCTTCACTTTGTGAGAGATTTGTACATGAGTACCTAACATGTCCTAGTAGCCAAGACTCACCATCTATGCATACATCACCTCCTAAATTTTATTTAACGGGGGATGTTAGTGTAAATAGAGTCATTATCATAACTAGTTAACTAATCACCTTTATGAGATTAAGCTATTCAAACTTAGCTTAAGATTACTTATGTTTTTCATACTATTGTTTCAGTTCATTTTGTTGGGACATGTGTCCTCATCACTTGAGACACCTATTGCATGCATAATTTCCACTTGCTCAGACATTTGCCAAGTGAGTTCACAAGTGTTACACCTTTGGAGGGATAGTTGGTCATTCAATCCTACCTTTTCATTTCTTCATCCTTGCATATATAAGTAAAGCTCATCATTGTATTTTGCACACTCTCATTTATATGATAGATATTCTATCATGTTCATCGTTTCACTTATGAAAGTTTATCAATTTATACTTTCTAATCTTGACATTCTCCAACAACTAGATGCGCTGACACTATTTTATAATGCTACCAAGATTCATTCAAAGTTGTTCATTATATACCTTAACACTACATGAAATTGCAACATTTTACAATTTTTTATTTGGTGCTAGTATGTGGAGTTGGAAAAAAACTTGTAGAATATTTTATATGACACCTCTCTGCCTAACTATAGTAATAAACAAGTCATCTGTACATTTTTCATAATATCTCATTGAATTTTGTCTCTTTTTGTCTATTTGGTCTCTTAAGAAATCCCATCAAACCATTGTATCCTTGAAGGTTTGGAATCCCTGAAATTGATCACAAACACAACAAAAACAAATGAAAAGGTGGACGTGCCGGAGTGGTTATCGGGCATGACTAGAAATCATGTGGGCTCTGCCCGCGCAGGTTCGAATCCTGCCGTCCACGTCGCAGTGCAAACTTGAGTATATAGCTTTTGAATTGCACGCAATGGTTTACAATTCTATTGCAGGTTACGATGCACGAGCAATAAGGTTTGGTGTTGGGTTAAAGTTAATGGATATGAAGAGCTTTTATATGTTGATTGTAATAAACAGAATATGCTCTTACACTCTGTACTTGTTAGTATGAAAGCAGAATCATTCAATTTTTTCAACTCCCTTATACTTTCGTCTATTGAAAATGTCTGAATAAGATTGTATGTGCTTCCGCTGGTTTTGGAAGGAAACATTCTAACCAATTAAGCTCAATCCCCTATACACCTCCCCAACTTCAAATACAACAAGGTTATTTAAAAGTTAGGAAGACATTGAGGGGATCCTTCAAAAGGAGAGGATGAAAGAGTACGTGCTAGTTGAGAAAAGGGGGATGGTTATGATGCAAAGAGGACAAAGAAGATGGTCCTCAAAACAATAAAAATATGAGAAGTAGGAAATCAAAGGTAAGATTTTTTAAGGGAAGAAATGGATGGAGAAATAAGAGTAGATTCTCAATCTATGATATTAGTTTTCTTACAATATTTCACTCGAGGATCTCATCTAGAAAGATGAAGGTTTTATCCTGGAATATTAGGGACCATGAAAAAATGGAGGTTGTTCAAGAAATTAATCCTAGATGGGGTTTGGGACATATCATATATTCAAGAGACTAAATACTTGAGTCTCTTTTCTAAGGATGTTAAGAAAGTTCTAGAGCAAGTGGTAGTATGAGGTGATTGACTCTTAATGAGGGTCTTGTGGACTTGGGGTATTATGAAACCCAAGAAAAGTGGTGGTTAATCTTATTCTTTTAGGGGAGAGCTAGATGTTTTCATCTTTTCATAGCTTCCAAGGGGATATAGCTAGTTTTTCTTTAATAGCTATAGGCCAAACTCAATAATATATAAGTTGAGACTATAAAATGAAGTTAAGAAGAAAATTTCTAGTGTTAGAGATCATCCACCTTTTTTGGGGGGGAGGTGTGTCGTACACCTTGTGCGATGCTAATAGTATAAATTTGCATTTATTTGTGGTGCACCTAGTAAATCTAGGGATGCATGCAATACATGGGTTAGACATTCTCTGAGTCACTTGCATGTTGTAGGTAGCATTGGGATATATTTAATGTGGGTTGCACATTGATAAAATATTTAACATTGGAAAAATTTAGTACTAAAAAAGAAAACACAGCACCAAAAAGTAAATGAAGGGAACATGGTTTTGTAAGCTCATTATATTAAGGCACATGATTTATGTAATACCACTTGATGATTTTGTATAAGATTGTTTTTATAAAAGAAAACACAAGTAATTGTTGATGTTGTCTATCATAGCATTGGTCTTGTTGGCTATTTTTTATTGAATATCTCTTGTAAGTTGCATATGTGAGGAGAAGCATAGATTGGGATGTATAGTTACATGAGTCTCATTTTTTTGTTCACATGCAGTGTAATTAGGAAGCTTGATGTTTTTGAAGCCTCGCATGGAGACTCTAAAAGTGTATTATAATCTTTATTCATGAGATAATGCATTGAGTGTGTGAGTGGTTTTAGAGGTTGAGTTTATTTCTTTGAGAGTTTTTCTAGGGTACATATTGTGTCATTTTGATGGTATTTTTGTCTAGTCTTTTGTATTATGGATTCTAAACTTTTGTTTGCATATTTTTCTCTCTTGAGGCTATGTGGAAATGTTTATTATTACAAAAAAATTATTTTCATTTGGTATAGAGGCTTGTTGTCAAGTTGTAAGAGGAAACATCTTCCTAGTTGTTAACCCTTGGTATGAGTAGATTCTTGTGCATGGTTGAATCCATAGCCTTACAAGAGGAAAATTAATATTTTTTCAAGGTTACAAGTGTGTTTGTAGACTTCAGTTATGTAGATCTTGGGTTTGATGAATATTTGACAAGGTTCTTTTGTTTGGGCTATTTCCTTGAAGGTTTTGAAGCTAAAATTTTGCTAGAGACCTCCTAGACAAAAATGGACCTCACCATTGAGTTCAAATGATGCAAAAAGTTATGAATATATCAAAAATGATTATGCTTAGGATCATTTTTTTCCATTTTCATGCCCTTGAAGGAATGTCCAAAGTTCAAAAAATCTATATCGTAAAATCATATGGTCCATGGACTATATAAGTTGTAGTCCTAGCTATCAATCTATATGTATCATCAAGAATATTCCTAGTATATTCATTGCACAATCATCAATACGATCAAGCTAATAGGAATCAATTTAATATTTTATATTTTGTATGAGGTGTAGATTTAAAAAAATTGGTGTGTGTTATGGGTTAAATCCTTTGGTTGCAAGTGTTCCAACAATTGGTCAATAAAACCCTAGTGGCTATGCTAGGTCCCAATGCCACTAAGTGGTGGCCATGTCATTGATAGTCTGGTGGTGGTTTAGTATGTATCCCCACATAGTTGAGTATCAATAGATTCTTGTGCATAGTTGAATCCATGGCTATGTAGGAGAATGGAGACATTTTTAAGGTTACAAGTGTGTTTGCAAACTTGGTTTATTGTAGGTCTAGGGTTTAATAAAGATTTGGAAAATGATTTTCTATTTGGACTTTCTTTGAATGTTTTGGAGCTAAGATTTTTCTACAGACTTGCTAGACAAAATAGACCTCGCCATTGAGTTCAAAAGGGCTAAAAATCTATGGATCCATATAAAACATGACTTTTTTATTCAAATTTCTACATTTTCATTTCCTTAAAGGAAAGTGGAGTTCAAAAATTGTGCACTATATAGTTATACAATTCATGAGATGAATTGGTGTTATTTGAATTGTTAGTAAGATGCTTAGTATAAATATTCAAATTTTGATTAGGTGGGTGCACTCAATGATTTTACCCATCCTTACCATTCTTAATATGGGTCATATTAAATTTTCAATCATATTTTTCATTTTATGTTTTAATGTCGCACAACCTTTTGTATGATGTGCATTAACTCTATAAAGATTACAAATACATTATTATAGTTTTTAGGTAGCCCTCAACTTGAATCTAATGGATGAATAGATGGAAGAGTATTCAAATTTGATAACAAACCTTGAATCACATGGTCTAAGGGATCTTGTGACTTAGGAAACTTCCTAAAATAATAAAGCTCGAAAGGACATTAGAAGTATTAGTGATTGATGCACAATATCCTTGTCTCTTTAAAACCATTACACTTTGAAAAAATATTAGACTATTGAAATTTGGAAGGGTATGATAATGTGGATGGACCATGAGAAGATTAGCAATACTTTAACACATTTGATGTGAGAAATTTTGATTCAAGATTCTTTATGTGTGTATATATGTCTATGAAATAAGTAAAGCTATTAAACTGCACATTTTTCTTAATAGTGGGAAGGAGTCATATTAGAAATATGGTTTGTAACTAACCATCATCTAATTAATGCTTTATTTTACCACAAAAAGGTTGACAAGAAATGTCATAGAAATAGATGGACTTGTTAGGTCTTTTGGCACATCCAATCAGATAAGTCATTATTGTTTTCAAACCCATATTAACATAGAAATGTCAAGACAAATTTGTGGTGAGCTCAT
Organism: Sequoia sempervirens; assembly: GCA_007258455.2. Taxonomy (NCBI): domain Eukaryota; kingdom Viridiplantae; phylum Streptophyta; class Pinopsida; order Cupressales; family Cupressaceae; genus Sequoia; species Sequoia sempervirens. The sequence goes on from VDFB02333597.1 coordinate 50,920, forward strand.
CAAAAGAATCAATAGAACTAAGAGATAAAGAATAAAACCATTGAATATCATTGTAGGTTTAATAGAGTCGCGTCACTCCCATTAGGTCGAAAACCTTTAAGTATAGCCTAATGGAGTCCAATAGTGAAAAATTGTAAGGGAACCAAATGTTGAAAGCACATATAACAAACCCCAAGTAGGATACATGAATATAGTCACATCAAGCCAAATGTAGCATATATAACTAACCTACAACTAGTACAAAGATGTATACCAATGAAAAGAGGCGTGTCCCTATATTTAATCATGCACATATATGTACCATATATACAATACATACAATGTAACATATTGTAGTGCAATATAGAGGATATGAGAACATATGAAAAGAGGATATCTAGAAAATAAAGAAGAAATATATGTTAGAGAAAGTGAGAGATTAGAGAAAAATATGAGATATGACATGTAATTTTGAGCAGGATACTGTATAAGAGTGAAGGGGTGAGTGTGAGACTATGATGAGCCAAATAGTGGCAATGAGAAAAATACATCTATACTTAGGAAAAATCATGAAACAAATATTTGACTTTTTATTTGGCTCCAATAGAAATTTAAATAAACTTTAGCAATGTCAAACAAAAATGGATATCCATTTAAAATACATATATGATATAAATAAATAACCATTTAAATCAAATAGATATTCACTCTAAAAAAAATTAAAAAATCTATTTTATTAGTCTGAATCATATGACCCAAAACCCATGACTAGTGAGGTTATATTTCTCTCATGAATAAAACTAGAATCATGCATTTTAAATGTTTGTTTTGGGAAATCATTCATGCTCCCTTTGTGCTAGAAAGTGATGGGCATCTTCATGGTAAGTGTTCAACAATTTATAAAGGTGATTTTCTTATTTTTTTGGAATTAAATTGAATTCAAAAATTAAATGATTTTTTAAAATTAGTTTAAGGTTTTAATTTTGATTAAATACATTTCAATAACATGAATTTAATGTGTATGTTATGTGTATTTTATTTTATTTTTTGTAATTTAGGGTTTTTCATTTTAATTGTGTAGTTTAGAGTTTTTTTGTGTTTAAAATGTTTAATTTAAATATTATATATTTTAATAAAATGTTGTTTGAAATCCTAAACATATATGTTTAAATTTGAAATAGGTAATATGGATGACTAAGCTCCAAAACCCCCTTGGCCCACTAAAACCTTCACAAATAATTTAAAAATAAATTAAAAAATATTAATTAAATAAATAAGTTTAGAGAAACTTATCATCACCACCCTTGATTGTGCTCAATGACTTCCACCTTAGAAGTGATTGTCAAAAATATACATACACTCACAATCCAATATGATTTGTTTCAGTAATAGTAAGAAGCTAAGGGGGATGAATATAATATTGTCCTATCATATGATCAAGCGAAAGAAGTAGATATTAACAAAGCCATGTTGGTGGCTCATTTTTCAACTATAAAATTATATTTATTATTGATGTACTTAAACCCAAATTCTCAATCAAATGGTGCACACTATAAGCATCATTGATAAGTTTTGGGATCATTGATGGATGGTTTCTGGTAAACTACCAAACAATAATTTTGATGTACCTTTATGTTTCCCCTATAAATGTAACATACTAACGCTTCCATAAAGTAAAAATTTCTTATTTTACACCAAACGAGTAAATAAACAAGTAATAAAGCCATTGCAATAAAAAAATTCTTTTCTTTTATTGATAATTTCCAAACAAGATACAAAACATTCAATATCATGAATTCCTTTTCATTTCAAATATACTTCAATGTTAGAAAGCATAAAAATACCTACATAGTCCATGGAGCTTTCGAACAAATAGTATTAAGACTGTCCAGGATCCTTCCTTTCAAATCTTGGTTCTTCTGTCGCCTACTGTGGAGGAGAAGCATCACTCAAGCACTTTTTTTCCAACCACAAACTCTTAATGTGGTCCCCCACACATCTATCATTCGATAGATGGACCTTCCCTTCGACAAAGAGATTGGTAGAGTAACCAATAATGACAACCAACTGAGCATAGTGTTGTGTCCAACATAACTAGAACCTTTTGTAATCCGACAATCTCAAACTAGCATGTAATATTGGATCACAGTGAACTGACAGTGCAGTCTCACGTATCACACAACTAAGTGGAGTCTCATACATTGCACTACTTTGGCTAAAGTGTTCTCATTCAGTACTTCGAATGAAGTCATCTATTACATACACTACTCAGGGCTGATTTGACTTAAGGATATCTTACACTACGCATAGGTATTGTCCTTCAATGGATAATCTGTCATCCCAGACTGACCTACAACATACTAATCTACTTGTAATGAATCTACCTAGCAAGTAAGTACACAAGCTCCCTGCCATACTGGATTACTATTCTAGGAGTAACACCATATTTCCTAGTTAATTTAATAACTTAGCTGGGTGTACCTCAAGTGACTCTTGCATTCAATCAAGGCTAGTATAGTCTTAACTAAGAAACACACTATTCTCCTATTATGGAGTTCTTACAAGCATAACATAAAAATAGTCTAACAACTTTAATTCCCATTTTCAAAAGAAATGTTAAACACTTCTAAAGACATTCCATGCAACATAGAAACACATCAATTCCAAATAAATAATAACAAGAAGAAGTTCCCATGCCTGTTATCGCTTATCCCAGATAATGATAACAGTGCAGCCTTCTCCAAACAATAGTTTAGCTTAATTCAGCTTCCCAACACAACTCCCTCTCCTCTCTTGTTGATAGCACACTTCCCTCAAATAATAAGACAATTGTTCCTCACAAAACTCACTCTTTTCTCACTCATAATTCAGATGATAATGACGGGTAATAATTCAAATATGATAACCAACAAATGACGTATAGCTGTTGGTATAATACGTCCCACTCAAATGAAATGATATAATGGAGATATTAGTTTGCCAAAGAAAATGAGAGTGATAATGATTGGTTGTAAATAAAGAACACAAGAATGAATAAGAGAGAATAAGAATCATGATGCGTTTCAATTGAGTTGGTGCGACTATTTATAGAGCAACCAGCCTCCATAAATCCTATAGTTTTGGCATGTAGAATGACACCACTTCCTTGCAACATATTTCAGCTTAAAGGTGGCGATAGATCAAGCTCATACTCAGCATAAAGCATAACAGATCAACTTCCATATTGACAACATTCACAAGACCATTTTAAACTGCACATGGAGAATTTGTATTTTTCTCCCAAATCGACATCTACATGAAAGTGAAACAGAGGTGGCGCCAAAATTATCAAGTTGGCGCGATTCCCAAGTAAGAATATATGTCAATGATGAATTACCAACACATAACATAAATTGACTTGTTTTATGAATTGAGTCGATTGCAGCAAATAAATACGTTGGACTTAGTCCATGCTTTCTCCATTTCTCATATCGACCAAGTCAAAGCCAATAGAATTTAGGTGTATTGCTTATGTTTCACTCCTTCGTACTCTTGGCTGGTAATATGTGGTTCATCACACAGTGTCGTGTATAATACAAAGTTGTCTTTCATAATAATAATCAATATCGACATATTTCAGCCATGGATTAATAACGTCACAAGAAGTCTCCATTAAATCAACTTCTTAATTAAATAAGAATAAGTTGAATTCCAAATGTATAAAGAATATGTAAAGTATATATTATTATTATATATATTGTATATATATATATATATATATATATATATATATCTATTTAAATACTTTCGTATAAATATATATATATGTATATATATAACTAAATATATATTTACATATATATATATTTATTAAATAAATATATATATCATAAGCCAGTCAACATACATCCGATATATATATATATATATATATATATATATATGTAAGGCAAAAATAATTATAATAAACACATTATATAGGATGTATACATATATAAATAAATATATAAATGTATATACCTCTATGTACACGTATATGTAGGTATACCATATTGATGCATCTGTATGAGCATGTCCATTTGCTAATGTTCACTTGTATCAATATGCATATACATATGGATACGCATGTATACTATACATATACATACACACACACACACACACACACACACACACACACACACACACACACACACACATATATATGTCCACATTTGATTCACTTACATCCATTTACATTACCATCATATCGATAGGTGTGTACGTGTGGTATATCTATACATATGCATATACATGTTGTTAGATCCCATTGACACACATGTGAATACATATAAACATACTTCCACCTACATCCCACTTATCCATATGATCGTAATAACACAAGAAATATCTCAAAACCTCAAATAGATAAACATCACCCGTAAAAGCATGTAGAAGTAAACAAGACTCCTAATGCATTCAAACAAGCTAAGGATGACTTACCTATATAACCCACAAACTGACTCAATTCAATCACTCTAATGTGGTGTGTGTATGCTCAGCTAGTCTTACTTTTATCGGTTACCCGACAAAGATCTTCTCCCAAGTGATACTTCCCCTCCGCCTGGAGGAATGGAACACATACCTTCATCCACTAACACATGTTCACGACAATCAAATGTTCATAACATATGCAGTATACATAAACATCTCCAAATTTAGAATAATTACAATTCAATAACCTCTCATTCACATAAATGCAATATTTCACCATGGATGACATCAACTGAAGTAACATCAAATGAGACAATCATCAAATGTGAAAAAATTCATATTGATAACAAGGTACAAACATATTTTATTCACCTCTACAATCCACATTACATCCATTTTTACCCTATGTAGAAATAGTAAATAGTAACTATATAATTGGGGTGTAACATACTCCCCCCTTATGAATCATTGTCCCCGATGACCTAAGGTAGTATTCAAAACATAACAATATAACACTATATTATTCAACATTCTCAAAAGCATCAAGAATTTTTGGAAATTTTTGCTAAAGTTTTGCATAGTCCTCCCAAGTAGCCAAGTCTTTTGCGTACCAGTCCCATTGGATTTTTCATTGCAAGACCTCTCTGTTACACAAGCGTAGCTTACGTGTTCCTAGCACCTTGATGGGATCGAGAGTTACTACTCTTGGGTCCCTTACCTGTAAAGCAGTCCAATCAATTACATGATTATCCCCTAGTATATACTTTTTAAGGTAGGACACATGGAAGACATTATGCATTCTGGTAAGAGCTGGTGGAAAAGTGGTTCGATAGGCTACTAGATTCACTTCCTCTAGAACCTCAAAGGATCCAAATGATGCAGAGCAGGGAGGATTTTGTCTTACAATCACAATTTAAACTATTTTGAACAATCGTTCAACCTTCAAAACCCTAACTTGGAATTGTTCCTATTTTTCTTGTAGCATATCAAATAGTGAATTTTCTTCATAGCTTTCAAAAGAAATTCTAGACCTACAAAATAATGGACATTGTAGATACCCTTTATGGCATTCTTTGGCATATTAGGTTTGTGCTTGGGGTTGTTTCAGAACATCACCTTCAAAATAGGACTGCTATGCTGCCCCTTAAGCCAATTAGGCCTCTTTTCCAAAGCAAGTATATGCTAAAATTTTCCCCAACTACTAAACTTCACTCCATAGTGCTAAAAAGGTCACAAATAGTCTGAATCCACAAATTTTGATAAATGAAACACTCACAAACTCATCAAACTACAAACCCTTACTTAGGCCTATTAGGCTTGTCACACAGGGGTTTATTGAAACTACAAACTCCAAGCATCCACATTGAAAACCAACACTTTAATCACATAAAAAATGACCTGCACAAGCTTTTCCCACCATTACATGACCAATTCCAATTTTTTTTGAACAAACCCTAGCATCTACACCTCTCTTTTGCCTGAAAACATGTGAAATTCACCCTAGGGCATCACCATATTAGCCCAAAACCTCCTTCTCTGCCTCTAACAAGCTACAAACATGAAAGAGAAACCTAATTAACACCATTCCACTGACTTTCAAAACATTTCATTGGTGGAATGGTCTCTTATGCCATTTTTACACCTTCAAACCCTCAAAACAGGGTTTTACAGACCCTCTTCATAAAAATGCCTCTAAAATCCTCCTAATTTGATGAAATCAGTTCAAACAAAAACCAAAACACCCTTATTTCATTCCATCATAGGATTCAATACATTTTAGAACATAAACTCTCAGTACATAACCGTATTGTAGCCTGTAGCAGCAAAATTATACAAGAAAATGCAAAAAATGGAGTTTCTTTATTGCTTCAACACCAAAAATATTCAACAGAACCTTGACCTCAAGTTTTTAGAGCATATTTAAACTTGTACCACCAAAACCCATCAGTTCCAACCACCTTTTGAACTACTTAACTGTTGGACTTCCAAAACAACAAAATTTTCAAAAGTTGTTAATGCAAATTTTATAACATTTGCATAAAACATGACCACTTAACTACAACTAACCCTAAATAACTCAATACATTGTAAATGGTCTATTATGACCTTATTACCCCACATTTAGACTCAACAACCCCAAAACCTAACATAAGACCAAAATTTGCAACATTGATAAGGTGCCCCTGCACCACCAACATAATGCGGGGCTAACGTATAAGACTTTCCAAATTTAATTGAGATTTTGTGAGGTTTCACTCTCAAAAGTACTTTGTCACCTAAGGAAAAATTATAGGGCACTCTCTTAGCATCTGTGTAACTTTTCTATCGATTGTTAACTTCTGCTAACCTTTGGTTAATAATTGTAACTTGCTCATCCATTCCAACCAACATTTCCGGTCCAAGAATTACTCGATCCTCAAGTTTATCTCAACTTATAGGAGTTTGACAATTTTGACCATACAAAGCTTCGAAAGGATCCATCTTAATTGCAGAATGATATGAGTTATTGTAAGCTAATTTCACCTAAGGTAAATAATCTTCCCACTTGTATTGTTGATCCATGCAATACATCCTAAGTAGGTCTTCCATTACTTGGTTTAACCTTTCTGTTTTCCCATTTGTTTCCAGATGATATGTTGAGCTAATATTTAACTGAGTTCCTAGTGCAGAAAATAAGGTTTTCCAAAACCTCGAAGTGATTTGTGCATCCCTATATGAAATGATCTTTTCAGGAATTCCATGCAATATAAACACTTTGTGCACAAATTTTCTTGCTATGACAGGTGCTCCATCAGTTAAGTTCCCTGGTATAAAATGTTCCATTTTTGTAAGGTTATCAACTACCACCAGTATGGCATTGTGCTTACTTCTTGACATAGGTAGTCCTTGTACAAAGTGCATACTTATAACTTGTCATTTCCTTTCCGGTATGTCGTGCGGGTATAACAAGCCTGCAGGATGATGATGCTCAACTTTTACACTTTGACACTCAAGACACCAAGCCACAAAACTAGCGGCATCTCCTTTCATTCCCTTCCAAAATTATAATGGTTTTACATAAGCCATCATTTTTGTCACTCCTAGATGTCTAGAATATGGTGCTTTGTGTATTTCCTTCCATACCAAATTTCTCAATTCCTTTACATTAGGTACATACATTCTACCGTTGTATCTAAGTAATCAATTAGGTTCAAAATGAAAACCTTCATACCTAGAATCTTGAGGATTATCTATGAGTGCTTGCTTAACTTGTAAGTAATACTCATCCTCCTTGCTCTTTTGGAGAACTTTCCCTTTGAAATTGGTTTGAATTGTTTCTATGGAAGCAATGCGACGTCTTCGACTTAATGCATCGACAACCCGATTCTCTTTCCCCTTAATATAATTGATATTAAAATCATAGTCAGCTATTAATTATAACCATCTTTGTTTAGCATTTAGATTCGATTGAGTAAAAAGGTAATTTAACCCATTGTGGTCAATTTTCAACTCAAAGGGTTTCCCCAACAAATAGTGCCTCCACGTTTGCAATGCATGAACTACAGCTGCCAATTCTAAATCATGTGATGCATAATTCATTTTGTATGGTTTCATCTTTCTAGATTCATAAGCAATCGCTTGCCCATCTTGCATCAGTACACCTCCTAACCCTTCTTCACATGCATCTATGATAATTGTAAAGCTACCTTCAGGATCCGGTACCTTTAAGATCGGTGCAGTGGTTAGTTCTTCTCTGAGAAGCTCAAAATATTCTTGACACTTCTCATTCCATTCAAATCTCTTTCCTTTCTTTTGCAAAGAATTTATTGGAAAAGTAATCTTAGAAAAGTTTTTGATAAACTTCCTGTAATATCCTACCAAGCCCATGAAACTTCTTACCTCTGACACGTTTTTGGGTAGAGGCCACTCAATTACTACCTTGATCTTTGTTGGATCTAATGCAATTCCTTCTGCCAAAATCACATGACCCAAATAATGTACCCTCTCTTGGAAGAATGTACACTTGGAAAGTTTACCATACAACCTATGCTCTCTCAAACATTGTAGCACCATTTCTAAATGCTTGCAATGTTCTTCCTCATTTCTAGAATAAATCAAGATATCATCTAGAAAAACTTGTACAAATTTGTCAAGGTAATCCATGAACACACTATTCATTAGATTCATGAATTTTTTTGGTGCATTTGTTAAACCAAAAGGTAAAACAGTGAATTGATAGTGCCCATATCGTGTTCTAAATGCAGTTTTAAAGATATCTTCATCTTTAACCCTTAACTGGTGATATCCATATCTCAAATCTTTTTAGAGAATATAGTTGCACCTCTCATTTGATCAAAAATATCGTCAATGTGGGGCAATAGATACTTGTTCTTAACTGTAGCTTTTTTAAGCATACGATAGTCGATTCACAAATGCAATGTTCCATCCTTCTTCTTGACAAAGATAACTGGTGCTCCCCAAGGTGAAACACTTGGTCTTATCAGTCCTTTCAACAATAATTTGTCCAATTGTGTCTTAAGTTCCATTAGTTCAGTGGTTATCATCCTATAGGGCACCTTGGATATAGGTTCTAATTCGGGAACTATATCAATAGAGAAATCAAATACTCTTTTCAGAGGTAATCTTGGTAACTCTTCTGGAAACACATCCAAAAATTCTTTCAAAATTGGGTACTTCTCCATATCTAATTTTCCAGTTTCATCTATTTCTTCATCTTCTAATTCGTGCAAACTCTGGTACTCAGAATTATCACTATCCTTCCCAAGTTCTTCAATATTTATGGTAAATAGTTTACACCCTTTCTTTTTAGCTATTATAAGTTGCATTGTCGTAATTTGTTGAATCCTTACCTCTCTAGGTATTCCTTGGAATTTAACTTGATTTCCATGATCATGTAGGCATTCTACAATCTTAGCATGACAGTCTACTATAGCCCTATGCTTTCATAACTAATTCATTCCTAGGATAACATCATATGATCCTAGAGGTGCGACATAAAGGTTAACTTCAATAGTAAAACTAGGTAGTTCTATCCTAGCCTTGAATAGAAATTGCTCCACCTTTGCTCTTGTTTGGTTTGCATACTCTACATTCCAAGACATTGCCATGTGTCCCACATTCCTACATAATTGTTTAGCTATTCTAGGTGAAATGAAATTTTCAGTTGCACCAGTATCAATAAGAACAAAAAAAGGTAAGCCAAACAAAATACCTAGTGTTTCGACTGGTGTTACTTGGTAATCAGCATGTCGATCATCCACAACTGCATGTATCCTTTATTGAAACATGACCTACTGAGTGGGTAATGAATTACCATATGGTTGCAAACCAGATGTTTTATTGGGACATTCCCTTGCATAGTGATCCCCTTTGCATATAAAACATCTTGAAGGAGGCCCTCTTTTCCCTATGGTTTCTCCAGACTTATTGGTATTTTCATTAGCCTTGCTAGTATTACCCATGCTAGAATCATTTTTTTCTGATCTCTCCTAAAATCTTTTCCATTATAGCAGAGTCTTTTCCCTTTTTTCTTTGCACTATTTTTCATAGATTCCTCCTTCTTAGGAGTTATCTTGTTAGGAACTTCCACATCCTTCTTTTTCTCTTTTCTTTCTTGTCAAGTAGAATCAACCTTAAGCTTTTGTTCTTGCTTAATTGCTTTTTCATATACAAGATCCATTGTTGTTGGACCATGCATATCCACTTCTCCTTTGATCCAGTTATTGAGTCCCAAAATAAATTTCCTAATGCAGAAATGCTCATCCTTATGGTATATGGGGACATAACGTAGAAGTTGGGTGAACTTCTCCCAATATTCATTAACCGTCATGCTACCTTGCCTCAACTCTTGGAAATCCAATAATTTTTGATCATAGCAAAGCTGCGATAACCATCTTTTGTAGAAAATATGCACAAATTCTCCCCAAGTTCATTTCCATGAGTTTATGTTAAGTTCCAACTTTCTTTTCATCCACCAGTTAAAGGCTTCACCTGCTAATTGATATGCACCCCATGCGGCTTTAGTAACCTTATCATAGTTTTGTATTTCAAAATACTTTTCCATCTAAACAAGCCATACTTCAGCCTCATCACCTCCAGCACTACCATCAAACTTAGGTGGAATTATCTTCTTCATGTCCCTTGACAGTCAGAAAGACACAATACTCTTATTCCTTTCAATAGACAGTGTAGGAGATTTTTCCTTCTCATGATTATGGTTTTCACCATGCCCATGGGAAGAATTTTCTCCCTCTTGATCATTGTCGGGTGCTTCCTTTTCTACCCTACCGTTATCTCTTTCTTGTTCAAGATTAGCCAACCTTACCATAATTTGGTCAAGCCTAGCCTCCACACCAGTGGTTCCTTGTCCATCCTCCTGACTTGTACCAGGATTAGTTCATGTCCTCACATATGTCTTCACCATGCTTATGTGTTTGGTTTTTACCTAAATTTTTTATCCATGTTAGCCTAATTATGTTATCAATTGTCTTATGGAAAACATAAAATTAAACATTCACATGTACACAAGAATTCCATAAGAGATTAAGCATACACTTTTTTGATAAACACATAGTTTTACTCATTTCATGAGGATTTCAATATCCTTTTGATTACATGGAGCGACTATTCAGATAGTCAAGTGAAGAGTATCCTTCGGATTCACTCTTGGACACATAACTTAAAGGAGTATAACCTACAGACTGAGAAAAATTTTGTTCCCTATCATTTTGTTCATTTCTCATTTGTTCGTAGCTATCCCAAAAAGGATAATAACCCTCAAATTTATCATTTGATACATAATTACAAGAAGTAATGTCAACATGGTGTTCATCAACAATGTAGTCTACAGTTGTCACAAACATTTGTTCATGAGACCATTTCTTTCCTGGCGGTGTACATATCCCTCAGACTCTTTATGTAACGCCCCGCCAAGAAACCCTAGAAGACAACACAAAACTTGACTAAATACATTTTTTTTTAAAAAGAAATAACAATGAATTGCATAATATATCATAACATACAAAATAATCCTAATTCCTCTAAGGTTCCATGACTATGCTACTAACACAACTATTATTGAAGAGCTAGAATTACTTTATTAATCATGGTTTATCTAACAATCAAATTCATTTTAATCCACCACATTAAATGATTCAAAATTATATAATTCCATAACATGTCATCAGATAAACAACTTCAAAGATCATTTCTAACAATCATATATTCAACTTTCATTACATGAGAATACATCATAATTTGTTACATCGTTACATTGTTTACAATAATGCTTCCCTGCATATAATTGGGAAGAATACATCAAATTACAATCAATGGTATAACTGGAATACAATTCCAATACATATACATAAATGACTATCTTCTTGAACTATATCATGAACTGGAATCTGCTACACAAGGTACAACCTCCACACACATGAACAAACAACAAGAAAACCCAATGGAGGAAAATAAACCAACCTCCTGACCATGTGGAACCCTAAGGTCCACGCCCTGTGCTAGGAGATAACATAAGGTCCCACTACCAACCAACAATCAAGAAGACAACAAACTAACATAGCAAGGCTATACATGGCTCCAAAACAACACTGCAACAACATTAACATCACATAGACACATACATCGCTTACAATATTGGCTTCACTTCCAAAGGAACACACACAATAGGGGGAGAACATAAACTAGGGAATGCTAGATTGCAATAGGGAAGAGTTTCATCGTATAGTCCCAACATGGGTTGTCCTAGCGGTCTCTCACTAGACCCCAACCCCCATCTATGGTTGTCTTGGCAGTCTCTCACTAGACGCCAACCCCATAGGGTGACACATGTAGAACTTCCTTTCGTGAGGACAAGGAAGTTGATCTTTCTAACTAGGCCTTCTCTACCCATCCTTAGCCTAAAAGAGCACTACAAACATGGGTGAGGCATCCATTATCTTATTTATGTGAAAATTATCCATCCCCCCAATTTATTATTTAGGTTATCACTAGATTAAGAAACTTTCCAATGGGTTCCTGGTCACCACTTTGGGTTCCATCCCCCATTGAGAGCTGCTCCCCCTACTTGCAACTAGTAAACCCTACAAAACAAGCAAGGTATTTACCATCTTGCAACTGAACACAACTACTTGAATCCAACACAGTGCAAGGCATTGACCCTCTCACACACATATCACAATCACAAGGATCTATACACAGTGCAAGACATCGACCTTCTTGCACACATATATAAATCAAAAAAATCTAACCACGATGCAAGACATTGACCATCTTGCACAAAACATAAAACTTTTCCAAACCATTTCCAAAGTAAAACCATCATAAGAATCATACATACAAAATACTCCCTCCTAAACCTCTGGAAGACTACCAGAACAACTTCACACATATGACTCCCACTTTAAACAATAACCCAAAATCATCTTGATCTCACTAATTCAAACACCATATATAATGCAAGTAATCAGTCAAACAATACAACCATAGAAACAATATTTCCACATGTTTCACCTATTGGTCACTTACAAAATAATTCATAAACATCTATATGAACACTTATTCTAATAGCTAATTTCATAGTGAATTTACACATCAACTATAAAATGATTCTGAAAGAAATCAACATTCAATAATTAACGAAAATATAATCTAATTCATTTATTTTAACTTAACCATTTAGTTCAATCGGTAGATTATTTACTACACATAACTATATTTATAGCATGGTACATTACAACCATCTATCTATCTTAAAATTCCCAAAGATTATCAATCATGCATACAGACATAAATATACAACTATCCTAATTTTTATAATGTTTCAAAGTTATCATAATATTTCAAGGCTAGCTGACCAACACCCTGTCATGTCACGCTCCATAATACGATCCATGAGGTTAATCAAATGCTACATTAAGTAATACACATAATACTAACTAGTTAAATAAAGGATATGAATAAATGCCAAGAAGGATACAAGCTATGAGGGTGATCAAATGCTAAACCAAATCAATTCCCATATATATATATATATATATATGCACACACACACACACGTATCTTTACTTAGATATGTGTATTAAATATACTAATATATGCATATACTTATATGATTTAAATGTAGATGCAAATATACTTACGAATACTATAATCTCTACCTGATAACTTTCTAGAAAACTATTATCGAAATATAAGTAACCAATTTAACCCACTCAAATAGCCAATACACCAAACTAATATAAGCAATTAATCACATAGGAAAAATCTTCTTAAACTATAGTCATAAAACATTTGTATATATATTATTTTAAATCATACTTAATCAAATCATTATTTAAAACAAACACCCAATTAACCAATATAAACATGAAGTCAACAAATATTAACAAATCGTCCATTAAATGATTATGAAAGAAATCAGCATTTAAAAGGATCATCTAATTCATTCGTTTAATTTAATCCTTCAATTACCCTAATATAATTAAATCAATTTATTTGATTTTCTATTTAATTTTCTAATTTAATATCTACTTAATTAATTAATCACAAGGCAGAAATATTTTTTTGCTATAATTCATTGACGACGCAATCAAACTGATTTATTGACTGTGAATAAATCAATAACATAGTATGCAATTCGATAAGCTGTAGATTATAAATAAGATGCCGAAGGGAAGACATTGAAGGAAACAAAGGCTACGCCAAGAATAAATAATAGAATATTTTTTCAAGTGTTGTAGTTGCATTTCCCTATTTGAAATAAAATCGAATTCAAGAGCATAGAGAGAGAGTAATGAAATCAAAAGAAATGGGGTTTTACGGCTATAGAATATGCACAAAATGATTTTCAGAAAGAGGGCTTTGGAATTTCTTCAGAAGAAATGCATTTATTAATTACTTCAACTCAAAATTAATAAATAAGAAATATTTTACTACCAAAGAGCATAAACATTCATGCATTTGTTTTAAAAAAAATAGAGACAATTTGGAAAACAATGGAACTTGGATTCAATCAATTGGCATGGCTGAAGATTCAATGTCGAGCTCCAAACTCCTAGCTTGCAACTCCAATCTCTTCAAAAACCCCAACCAATATTTACAGAATCCTAATTCAAAATCTCCAAACCAAATGAAAGTCTCCAAACAAGAAAATATTCACTAGAACCCAACAAGATTGTTTCAAGATTTATTTCCAATTCAGACAAAATCCCCAGCATAAAATTTTTTCTTGCAGACAAAGTTTTGTTCTCTACCTAGAAAAATCAATAATCATGAAAATCTCTCGAAAAGATAATTATTTACCAAAGGAAGGCTATTTTATTTTCCAAAACAAGAATTTAATAATATCTCTAAAATCTTCAAAAAGATAAATTGTTGAAAGATTCCATGCAAGTTTTATTTTTAGAATTTTTTTTAATAACTACTTGAGCTACATGTTGCTACATGCTCACTACGACTGTCATGAGCAGTCCCATTTTAGAAAATCTATTCAATGTTTCTTCATGAGCCATAAATTATCTTTATTTACCATATAATTTTACTATTTATTAATTCCACTATAATTGTTGCTATTTATCCATTATCACCTTTCTTTTTAATATTTTATTTTATTTTATTTAATATCACATTACACTTTTAAATTTATTATAAACCATAATTATTAATAAGTATATTTATATTTAATTACCAAAATACTTGTTATCTAATAATTTAATTTAATGAATCTATTAACCAAGAACAAAATTATCAACCAAATTTAAATTAAACAAACCAAATATCAACAACAATTACCTAACGAAAATTAGGGTTGAAAAACAAGACCAACTGACCACAAGCAATAGACAATGTTAAAGAGGTAACAGACTAGGTACTCATCCTCTTCGAGGATGATGGCTAGGGTAGGGGATCTTATGCTATCTTCAAACAACTATTTCATTGGGTTTAAGGCACACTCAGACATGTCAATTCAGGTGGAGTCGATGCCTGGTACCTACAACCTACAACACACAAAACGGTCGAACATATACATGGTCATACAATTAGGTACACTGTGAAAGGAAATCACAGCGTATCAGGGTACTCACGAATGAGTAATGTGAAACTATCCCTTTCACCCAAACACATCAATCAATTAACCACATCAACTCATAACAATCAATTACATAGTAATTAGGATGATAATCACTAATGGTCATGATAAAATAATCACATATTGATCAGAATAATGCATCTAACATCATATACTGTGTCATAAAATAGATCAAATGCTTAACATCATTAGCACATACCTTTAATTATCCCTATTATTTACTTTCATCTCTGAGTTCCAAAACCAAACTACCTGCATATCCATGGTGAGAATGGAGGGGCACTATACTTTACTCGAATAAATTGATATTACTTCAGCCAGTGGTAGAACCCTAGGATCCCTAAAGATGAATGTAGGATTAAGACTTTCTTATGAAGGCATGTCCCTGGAAAGTGGTAATGATTCAAAAATTTCTAGTGAGATGGTTAGTAGGTAATTGTACATAGCCTCCATCTTCAGCTTCCTCTTCACATCACTGATTTGAGAAAGTGTGTGACTAAAAGTTTCGGTGTCGCTCAACTAGATAGCATTATCATAGTTGGTTCCCTCTATGGTTCAAATGATGGCTTCTTTTTCCTTCTTGGCTTTGAGGTAACGCTCATTTCTGATTACTAACTTTTGAGCCATTAATCTGAGATGCACCATCCTGACACAAATTTTTTGATAACATTAGATAATGTTGGATGGAAAAATGACGAGCTCATAGGTTCCAAAGTTAAACCTGGTAGCTCTAATACCAAATGTAACGTACTAACCCTTCCATGAAGTAAAAATTTCTTATTTTACACCAAACACATAAATAAACAAATAATAAAGCCATTGCAATAAAAAATTCTTTTCTTTTATTGATAATTTCCAAACAAGATACAAAACATTCTACATCATGAATTCCTTTTCATCTCAAATATACTTCAATGTAAGAAAGCATACAAATACATACATAGCTCATAGAGCTTTTGAACAAATAGTAATAAGACGGTCCAGGATCCTTCCTTTCAAATCTTGGTTCTTCTATCGCTTGCTATGGAGGAGAAGCATCACTCAGGCGCTTTTTCGCAATCCACAGACTCTTAATGCAGTCCCTCGCACATCTATCATTCGATAGATGGCCCTTCCCTTTGACAAAGAGATTGGTAGAGTAACTAATAATGACAACCAACTAAGCATAGTGTTGTGTCCAACATAACTAGAACCTTTTGTAATCCGACAATCTCAAACTAGCATGTAATACTGGATCATGGTGAATTGACAATGTAGTCTCAAGTATCACACAACTAAGTGGAGTCTCATACATTGCACTACTTTGGCCAAAGTGTTCTCATTCAATACTTTGAATGAAGTCATCTATCACATACACTACTCAGGGCTTATTTGACTTAAGGCTATCTTACACTATGCATAGGTATTGTCCTTCAATGGATAATCCGTCATCCCATACTGACCTACAACATACTAACCTACTTGTAATGAATCTACCTAGCAAGTAAGTACACAAGCTCCCTCCCATACTAGATTACTATTCTAGGAGTAACACAAGCTTTCCTAGTTAATTTAATAACTTAGTTGGATGTACCTCAAGTGACTCTTGCATTCAATCAAGGCTAGTATACTCTTAACTAAGAAACACATTATTCTCCTATTATGGAGTTCTTACAAGCATAACATAAAAATAGTCTAACAACTTTAATTCCCTTTTTCAAAAGAAATGTTAAATACTTCTAAAGACATTCCATGCAGCATAGAAATACATTAATTCCAAGTAAATAATAACAAGAAGAAGTTTTCATGCCTGTTATCGCTTATCCCAGATAATGATGAAAGTGCAGCCTTCTCCAAATAGCAGTTAAGCTTAATTCAACTTCCCAACACAAGTCCCTCTCCTCTCTTATTGATAGCACACTTCCCTCAAATAATAAGACAATTATTCCTCACAAAACTCACTCTTTTCTCACTCATAATTCAAATGATAATGACTAGTAATAATTCAGATATGATAAGCAACAAATGACATATAGTTGTTGGTATAATACGTCCCACTCAAATGAAATGATATAATGGAGATATTGGTTTTCCAAAGAAAATGAGAGTGATAATGATTGGATGTAAATAAAGAACACAAGAATGAATAAGAGAGAATACGAATCATGATGTGTTTCAATTAAGTTGGTGTGACTATTTATAGAGTAGCTAGCCTCCATAAATCATATAGTTTTGGCATGTAGAATGACACCACTTCCTTGCATCATGATTCAACTTAAAGGTGGCGACAGATCAAGCTCATACTTAGCATAAAGCATAACAAATCGACTTCCATATTGACAACATTCAAAAGACCATTTCAAACTTCACATGGAGAATTTGTATTTTTCTCCCAAATCGACATCTACAAGAAAGTGAAACAAAGGTGGCATCAAAATTAGCGAGTTGGTACGATTCCTAGGTAAGAAGAATATGTCAATGATGAATTACAACACATAACCTGAATTGACTTGTTTTATGAATTGAGTTGACTATAGCAAATAAATACGTTGGACTTAGTCCATGCTTTCTCCATTTCTCATATCGACCAAGTCAAATCCAACAAAATTTAGGCATATTACTTATGTTTCACTCTTGCGTACTCTTGGTTGGTAATACATGGTTCATCACATAGTGTCGTGTATAATCCAAAGTCGACTTTCATAATAATAATCATTATCGACCTATTTCAACAATGGATTAATAACATCAAAAGAAGTCTTCCTTAAATTGACTTCTTAGTTAAATAAGAATAAGTCGAATTCCAAATGTATAAACAATATGTAAAGTATATATTATTATATATATATATATTGTCTATATATCATATACATATATATATATATATATATATATATTTAAATAGCTTCGTATAAATATATATATGTATATATATATATAATATTTTAATATATATTAACATATAAATATAAATATGTATATATATATATAATATTTTAATATATATTAACATATAAATATAAATATATATATCGTAAGCCAGTCAACATACATCACATATATATATAAATGTAAGGAAAAATAATTATAATAAACACATTATTTAGGATGTATAGATATATGTATAAATGTATATACCTCTATGTGCACATATATGTAGGTATACCATATCGATGCATCTGTATGAACATGTCCATTTGCTAGTGTTCACTTGTATCGATATGCATATACATATGGATACATGTATATACTATACATATATATATGTCCACATCTGGTTCACTTACATCCATTTACGTTACCATCATATCGATAGGTGTGTACATGTGGTATATCTATACATATACATATACATGTTAGATCCCATTGACACGCATGTGCATACATATAAATATACTTCCACCTACATCCCACTTATCCATATGATCATAATAACACAAGAAAGATCTCAAAACCCCAAAGAGATAAACATCACCCGTAAAAGCATGTAGAAGTAAAGAAGACTCCTAATGCATTCAAACAAGTGAAGGATGAAGTACCTATAACCCACAAACTGACTTAGTTCAATCACTCTAATGTGGTGTGTATGCTCGGTTAGTCTTACTTTTATTGGTTACTGGACCAAGATCTTCTCCCGAGTGATACTTCCCCTCCGCTTGGAGGAATGGAACACATACTTGCATCCACTAACACATGCTCATGAAAGTCAAATGTTCCTAACATATGTAGTATACATAAACATCTCCAAAGTTAGAATAATTACAATTCAATAACCTTTCATTCACATAAATGCAATATTTCACCATGGATAACATCAACTGAAGTAACATCAAATGAGACAATCATCAAATTTGAAAACATTCATATTGATAACAAGGTACAAGCATATTTTATTCATCTTCAGAATCCGCATTACATCCATTTTTACCCTATGCAGAAATAGTAAATAGTAACTATACAATTGGGGTGTAACAATAAACTATATGTAGAGTTTATATTAGATAATCATGCAAACTATTTTTATTTTGATGATTTTAAGGGAGTAGATGAATGTATCAAGACATACCTATGATATTACAACATATACAAGTTCCATTTCCCCCCTCCTATCTTTTTTCCACCTTCTAGTCAACACATAATCATTGTCATAAATGAGGCACATCAAATCCTTTCTTTTATATTTTCTTTGATAGAGAATTTTATTACACAAAATTCTCAGCCAACACAACCATATGAAATAGATGTTCATAATGTATCATTCGTTATTAGGGTACCCTCCTCATGAACACATGTTCATATGCCTCACCATTGTAGTATATGTAAAAATTTATGCTTAGGTTCTCTTGAAGAGATGGTTGAGCCACCTTTGAATACATTATAATATGATGTCCCTCCAATTTCATCTACACAAGTTGACACATTATGGGTTATAGAACATGATAAGCAAGAAAAATATAACTTTGAGGTGAAATTTAAGGTTATTTGAGGGAATTTAAGATGATGTTGCATGTATAATCTTTTTTGACTATTAGCTATAAAGAAATATTGGATCCTATTCACAAGTTTTATTTTCTTAAAGTCATGTAATATTAATCATGAGAATTAATGATTAATGTATTTTTCTAAAGAGAACATGATTGGATTTAAGAGTATTGGATATCTTAAATATTTGAGTTGGTATTATTAATATTCATGATGTTCTGGCACTTTGATGTATTATGCTTGAACTTTTTGACCTCCCTTTTTATATTGTATGTGAATGAAAATCTATTGATTTGGAGTATTCTCCTATAACTATCCTTGATTATCATTGATCAATGAGTTATAATTGTAGACGTGCAATTTTGATCACTCCCATATGATCAAACACGTCCCCTTATTCATCCGGTTGCTCATCCCCTCTGTCAATATTAATTAAGCCAATCGTTTAATTAATACCTTGCATCTTGCACAAAGGTCCTAAAGTATTTAATTTAATATTTTACCCCTCTTCCTCCTCTAAATTAAATAAATATGCCCTTTTATTTAATTTAGTCATATTCTCCTTTTAAATTAAAAATCTTTTTTTAATTCATCCTTTCTCTCTCATGGTCACATCCTCCAACTTTTGCAAGTTGGTCCCTAAACCATTTTAATTATTTCATCTTCTTCTAATTAACCAGGGTTAGCATGTGCACACCCTTAATCATCATTAGGGTCACATCCTCCATAATTTCCCACTTGCTTCTAATAGGTCATTAGTTCATCTAACTGAGTACTTGCACAACCTTAATCAGTTGATTAGCCTAACCTAATCCTCATCCTATTTATGGCACATGTCCTTGAGTCAACCTTATTAAAGGCTTTCTCCTTTTGGACAAGGCATCCCCCTTCCCCATGTGAATTTTTAATTCACATTTTAATCCCCCAAGGCACCTAAAAGGAATTTTTAATTCCTTCACTTCTCCCCACATGTCCTCTACTCATTCTTTATTCTTTCTCTCATCCCCATGAGAATATTTGAGGAATTTTTAATTCCTCACATGTCCTCTCACCCACATGGGACAAGGACCTCCTTTATGAGGAGATCTTGTCCAATCCCAAGGTACTTTGTACCCCTCTCCATGTCATGTCCTTCTCCTTCCACCTCATGTCCACTTCACCTTTTAGGGCTAAATCACATGCCACATGTCAAGATGTGAGGGCTTGTGAGTTCTCAACTCACCTTAGCCCTACATCTTGATATTTGGTGGCTCAATCTCAACCGTCCATTTCCCCTAGGATTTCCCAAAAATCCTATAAATACCCCCTCTTTTCTCTCATTTTGGAGAGATCATTTGTGCTAGCCAAACTCTTGCAGTTTTGTTTCTCAACCAACACTTAGCTATTTTCATGTTTTCATCCAATTGCACTCATCCTCACAACATCATTTAGCTTGCATCTACTTGCCATCAAAGGAGCATACACATCCAAGATCGAAGGGCCAACCAAAGGATCGACTCGAAACAAGGTATAACATTTCGTTTGTTGCTTTTGTCTTGTTTTGTTTCCAACTTAGGCTAATCTTGAGGTGTAGGTTGTTTTAGTGTTTATTTGCACTCTTTTACTTGTTGCTTGTTTTCTAACGCTTAAATTCGACCTATCACAATAATATTGTGACTTATGAGTGAATACAATCCCATATGAGAATGATAGGGTTTATTGATGTTAACACAACATTCATTCCTTTTAGATCATAGACAATTCCCTATTGATATGATATATTTTATAATTGGTGATATTGCTTGTGTTTATTGCCATCCTAGCTATCCAATATACTCCATGGTCACATTTATTACTATTCTAAAGTAGCGAGTGTCCATTGGCTACCATCCCTAATTCCATTTTATTATATTATATTCATCTCCATGGACTTCATAATGAGAACTTGATGGAAATCCCAATTTTGTTTGTGATAATATTTTTATTTGATGGAGGTTACTATCGAGGTATCCTTACTATTTCCATGATAATTCTAATGGTTATAACTGAATTTAATGTGACAAGTAGCCCCCCTAAGGTTCATAACAATTTTCTAGTGAATTGATAGTCCCCTCTAGCTCTTAGATCTTGATATCAGTTCTAGGATTGTAAGTGACTAACTTTATTTGCATAATATGACTATCCACGATAGTTTTCAATGTCCATATTTGAATATGGGTTTCTTTCCTACAACATGATAGCTTATTAAATCACCAATATCCTTATTGGATAGCTTGATAGTCCTTTTCTAAACTCATGATATACTTTTCTTTACTAACATAACTGTTGGGAATAGGATGCCATTTAATTGCAATCCTAAACATATATCATGTATCTCCTAAGTCCTCAGAAAGTGTTCCCCAAAACTAGGATTAGAAAGAGATTAAATTTGAATGAAATGAAAATGAAAATTGAAAATTGTAATTAATTCTAAATGATAAGAACATGTGGAGATGCTGAAGAAGAGATCCTACAAAATAGGAGCACATGGGGCACCCAGATGGAAGGTGGAACCCACCTTGAGTTAAGTTAACTGTTTGGAGAAAAAGATAACACTTCTGTAATGCATGTAAAGATCCTAGAAGTTAGGGATTTATGTTTACATGCATGAAGTTTAGTTTAGTTCAATTCAATTCAGTTATGGTTCAGTTATCTTCAATTGCATGTAGTTAGTTTCAGTTGAATGCTAGTTGACTTCGATTGAATTGGAATGCATGACTAATGACTTGAGTTTCATGATAGATAATAGGTGATACATTCAATTAAGTGGGGATGGTCAATCATGCATCATGTTTGCATGAATTGATGGAGAGATATGTTTCAATTAACAAAGATTGACTTGGACCCACCTTGGGCACCCAAGTTGGCATCTTGGAGTTAACACTTTTGCATGAGAAGATATTTTATAAGGCTGAGTTAAGTGGGCCCATTCTTGGATGCCAACTTTGAGGATAAGATATCTTTGAAATCAACGTTGAGTTATGACTTCAGTTTGGGACACCCAAATTGATGGACTTGGTTTGACATTGTTCTTCATGCAAGAACTCTACTTGCAAAGAATAGGCATAGGTTTTGTGAGATAATTTTTATGCTTTGTAATTGTAAACTATTTGGAGTTTACAAGGCTCATTATTGTCTATTTATTGGAGCAAGTTGAAGAGAGTTTTATTAGATTTTATTGAAGGTTGTGAAGAAGAATTGTTGAAGGAAAAATAAGCATCTCAAGCAAGGATTGATAAATAATTATTGTAATCTTGTTCTAAGGTTAAATAATACAAGCACTATTAATTTTGGTGGTGGAGTTTTTTCCTTAAAGGGTTTCTCCATGGTATATGTTGTGTCCCTTCTATCTTTTGGTCTTATTCTTCTACAATATTCTATCTATTTCTACAAATGGTAAAATGAATCTAAACAGATAATCATCCACAAAGAATTTGTAACAAAGAATACTTAATTTAGATCTACAGTATAATAGTTTTACAAGTTCTAAAGCTACATAATTACCTCCATTTTCAACATTTGGTATCAGAGCTAACGGTTGGGGTAGATTTTGGGACGCCTTTCTCTTAAAAGTTTGAATTTTTTTTGGCTGTATTGGGAACTTTTGCTATTGTGTTATTGCTGATTTTGGAAAATAATTTGTTACAATGAGTTTTAATTCTCATTTAGATATTGAAAGATTCAATGGATCTAATTATGAGATGTGGAAACTAAAAATGGAGGATCTCCTTGAAGAGAGAGATTAGTGGTTAGCTATTGGTAATGAGACAAAATCACCTACAACAATGTTAGATGAGGATTTGGCTAAGCTTGATAAGAAGGAAAGAGGGACCATAAGATTATGTCTTGTTGATGTTTTTATCTTGAATGTTTCAAATGAAATTACTGCATATAAGTTGTGAAAGAGAATAGGTGACATCTATCAAACCAAAAGTCTTACTAATAAGTTGTATCTGAAAAGACAATTGTAGTCTTTAAAGATGAAAAATGGTGATTCTGCTGCAAATCATTTGAATGATTTTAATTTGATTCTAAGTTAGCATCTGTAGATGTAAAGCTAGAAGATGAAGATAAATGTATTTTGTTACTTTGTTCTTTACTAGAATCTTGGGAAAATCTAATTGTTGCTATCAGTGGTAATGGTGCAGATCCGAAGATGGAAAATATAATTCCTACTCTCCTATCAGAGGAGATGAGGAGGAAGTCTAAAATGGAAATCTAAGATGCCTTGTTTGTAAAAGGTAGGCCTGAGAAAAAGGAATTTAAGGGAGACAAGGAAGGGATGGGTAAGTTAGAAGGATAGAGTAAGGTAAAGTGTTGGAACTGTGGGAAACCAGGACATGTGAAGAAGGATTGTAAGAACAAGAAAAGGAGTTTTGATTCTTCTACAGAGGAATCCTCAGATGACAGTAATCATGCATTGATCATTTCATGTAAAAATGTTAATGATGACTCTTTTCTTGATGTTAAAGAGTGATCTTCATGAAGAGGATGGTAGTCATGATGATATGTGTAGCTCATACCACAGTTCAGTGGGAGTTGTTGGCGGTGACATGGATGCATCATTGGTAAGGATATCTTCATGAGATTGAGGATATGATTTCCTAGTTTAGAGTGGTTGCTATTATGTCATGGTTTACTCTTGATATGCATTTAGAGTTTGGCATGGTACTTGTTCTCTTGATACTAGGATGTATATATGTTATGGTGCATGTGATATCCTTAGAGGAGATGGTTAGATCATGTTGTCATGTTTATGTTCATGATTCATGATTGCAGCTTTGACATTGATCTTGTGTAGTTCTTTTATGTATTGGGTACATTAATCATTTGCTTGATTACTCCATGATAGTGCTATGTTGCATTTGGAGTTTTTCATGGATTGGTTGGTTACAGGTCCTCATGGATACTTGGAGAAATAGGTGAGGCTTGAGTTCTCTTATGGTAAGAGATATATGTTAGAATAGTTACTTGGAAGAAAAAAAAATTCAACAGTAAAGACCGAGAAGCCTACACCTTGGTTGGACGTGAGTTCAACACACTCAGTGGTTTAACATGCCTCCAAAGAAGTAGTTTGGTTATGGATACTTGGGAAAGGTATTGGTTTTAATTACAAGTAAGTTAAACTTGAATGTGATAGTCAAAGTGTTATTTGTGTAGCCAAAAATCCTATGTATCATGCTCGTACTAAGCATGTTGATATACAATATCACTTTGTGTGAGAAATGATTGAGAGTGGGAAGGTATTAATTGAGAAAGTTGACACTTTGATTAATGTTGTAGATTATCTTACGAAACCAGTTCCTACAGATCAGTTCTCTTAGTTTTGAGTATTAATCATTTGCTTGGAGCTTCATGATTATGCAGGTTGCATTTGAAGTTCGCATGGATTGATTAGTTGGTGTAGGAAGGCCATTGGCCTTGAGTCCTATACTTGATTTATAATAATGATTCCTTGTTTAGAATAATTGCAATCAATAATGTCAAGTGGGAGAATGTCAGGAATAGGATGCCATTTAATTGTAATCCTAAACATATTTCATGTATCTCCTAAATCCTTGGAAAGTGTTCCCCAACACTAAGATTAGAAAGAGATTAAAGTTGAATGAAATGAACATGTAAATTGACATTTGTAATTAATTATAAATGATAGGAACATGTGGGGATGCCCAAGAAGAGATCCTACAAAATAGGAGCACATGGGGCACCCACATGGAAGGTGGAACCCACCTTGAGTTAAGTTAGTTGTTTGGAGAAAAAGATAACACTTTTGTAATGCATGTAAAGATCCTAGAAGTTAGGGATTGATGTTTACATGCATGAAGTTCAATTCATTTATGGTTCAGTTAGCTTCTTTTGTCTATTTATTGGAGCAAGTTGAAGAGAGTTTTATCATATTTTATTGCAGGTTGTGAAGAAGAATTGTTGAAGGCAAAAGAAGCATCTCAAGGAAGGATTGATAAAGAATTATTGTAATATTGTTCTAAGGTTAAATAATACAAGCACTATTGATTCTGGTGGTGGATTTTTTTCCCGAAAGGGTTTCTCTATGGTATATGTTGTGTCACTTCTATCTTCTGGTCTTATTCTTCTACAATCTTCTGTCTATTTCTACAAATGGTAAAATTAATCTAAATAGATAATCATCCACCAAGAATACTTAATTTAGATCTACAGTATAATAGTTTTACAAGTTCTAAAGCTACATAATTACCTCCATTTTCAACAATAACTTGATTGTTTTCAAGTGAAATGTCTAAATTTTGGATGTCGACTATCCATGGAGGAGATGATTTAGACCAAATCTTGTAAATGACAATCCTACTTTTTTTTCTAATAGCCACTAACTATCCTAATGTTTCAACACACCTTTCAAAGTTTCTAATAGAGTTATGGTGTCAAATTTTGTTTGTCAAGATGATTATGTGAATATACACTATACCTTCTCTAACTATTCAAAGAATATTTTATACACATTAATGACAAATATTTAACATTATTATAGCACTTTCCAATTTTCAAAACTCCTCCTTACCTATCAAGGTAGTTTTAGGTGGATTTGATACCTAAAATTACTTGATGATGATTCTCTTTTTCTCATGATAGGAATTTGGATATATATTTTATATATTATTATCTTAATAGATTGGGACATCATAGGAAATATGGTAAATATTTTATAATATAATTATGGCTATCCTAACATGCTATCGTCATGAGTGTTTTGAATTCCATGACTAATTTTTAGGTTTTCATGACAATATTTGATATTATGGTAGTTATTTGGGGTATGATCAAGTAGTCCTTAGGTTGATATGACCATTTTAATCTTGTCATATAACTATTGCCATTTTCACATAAATATGCATTTATATGATGATTTTTATAAGATATGTATAAGTCCAAAACCCTTGGAATACCTCCTTGGAATGTGAAAGGACACCATTTTTTGCTTCAATACTTCATATTCTAGTATCACTTCTTTGAAAGCTTCCAATGATTCTTCATAGTAGGACATACATTGTCTTTTAGATTCAGCTTTGTGAAATGATCTCTTTATAGGTAATTCAAAATTATTTATGGAGACACATGTTGTAGATTTGGGAGACACTATTGAGTGTATTCATCTTCTCTTTCATGAAGTTTATTCTTCTTCATTTGTTGTGAGGGAACACTTTGACCCTCTACTTCATTATCTACATGATCGTTCCATATAGTTTGACATGAGTGTGCATACTTTGGATCAACATTTGGAGGAGATATCTTCAGAGGAGATAATTGAATCTTTGGATGGTGTTCTACCTCAGTCTCTAGGAGATTCTAAGTTTTCATTTTTAGTAGTGTGGCCTAAAATGCTTGATTTGATTGTGGGAGCCTTCAACATCAACCTGGGGACACTTGATCCGAGTTTAGAGACTCCATACATCTTGAGTTTTCTTCTTACATATTCCTTTCAAGAGTGGGGAGATATATTGCATATTCCATTGGTTTTATTTCTTCCTAAGGGGAGGAACATTATTTGACGATCATGGACCATCTTCTCCATCCAATTTTGAGCATCTACCATTGGATCTCTTTGGGGGGGCTACTTATTCCTTCTCATATTGTCTCTCTATTATGGGGGGTCATAATTCCTTTTTGAGGGATGGGGATTATTCTTGTTTGGGGGGAATTTTATATGTACATGGGTACCTAACATGGCTTTAGTTTCTAGAACCCATCATCTTTTGTATCCTCCTAAGTTGTGCTTGAGGGGGGGTGTTGTAGGTTTTTATTTTCCTAGTGGGTTAATTTATTTTCATTTAGTCCTAGGTTTTTCCTACACTTTTATTAAATTTTCTTAGGATAATAAAGTGGGTTTATCATTTAATAACTAAGAGATAGGTGATGTTGTGTCCCCTTCCTTTAAGGGTGGAACACTTTCCACTTTTGGTGGTCCATATCCACTTTTGGTGGTTAATTCCTATTGGTTGGATTTTCCACTTCCACCATCTCCTTAGTTCTATATAAATTCACTACCTAGCTTGTATTTTCATTTTATTCTCTTGCATTGTTGCATACTTTGGCATGCATGCAATCATTATTTTGCAAATTTTCTTTGAGATCCTAATGCAATCTTGTCATCTTGACATTTGCACATCTCTTGGAATCTCAGGTCTTTAACTGTGTTATTTCATTTATAGTTTTATAGCTTATCTCTCTCATAGAAGATCTTGGTTATTCAATCTATTTTATATTTCTAATACCCAATACACCCTAAGTGCCTAGAGACATTTTCGATGGATGTTGGAACCATGACATATGATTTACAAGGTGGATGTCACCTTAATCCTAATAGAAAGTAATTTTTTATTTAGTAATGAGGAATTTGTGGAAAATAAATAGATAACTATAGATTTAATTTATTAACATTAATGGATAGGTCAAATTTAATTAAATAATAGGATGTATTTAATTAAATGATCATATACTAGGTGATAAATGTATAATAAAACACTAATGATAAGTGATGAGATAATCATGGTGAATATGACATTATTTTAGTGTCTACACATACATCATGATACCATGCATCTCATATGAGGTACTAATAAATTGGCTAAGGGAAACACAAAAGAATTAATATAAATACAAAAAGATGCAAAGTAATTAAATTTTGCACATACAATAAAAATGTGAGAAAAAGATGAAGAATGAATCTCGTGAGAAATTAAAGGAGAAATTAAAATTACACCAAAGTTGGGGTATCAAGGAGAACCCACAACCTCCTATGGTGATTGAGATCTCATATTTTCCACTAGTAATAGAGGTGAAAGAAACAAATTTTTTACATGTTCTAGTAGGATAAAATATAGGTCCCCTAGATTTGAAATCAAGGATTCAAAGACCCACAATAAGTTAGGAGAGGAGATAAAGAAAATATCTCCACAAATGGACACAAGGAGAAAACTATCTACCATAATACCACCAAAAGAGAAACAAGGAGAAGGAAAAGAAAAGTTACTAGTGAGAGAATCAATAGAGGCCCTCATAAAAATAAGCATAGAGAAGAGAAAATGAGAATTATGCTCCTCACAATCAAGGGCAAGGACAAAATGAAATTTACACATTGTAATGGAAGAAGGGGAAGAAAAACATGTAAAAATCCCACAAAAGTGACAAGGGATCATTTGAGATTTAAAATAATAATAATAGAAGAAAGGGGAACCAACAAGTAGAAAACTATAATATATCCACAAACCTCTATAGAAAAGATGCAAGAGAAAGAAAACATAATGAATGCCCATAGATCACTGTTCACATTAGGAATGCCCTCACAAATAACACAAATGTATGCAATGCCATCAAACAACCAAAAAAATCATATTAGAGACAACCTTGTATTATATCATAGAAATTCCTCATTATATGGTAGATATAACAAAAGAATTCCCTAAGGAATTAATAATAAGACAAATGGAAAAATTGAAGAGACAGTATAGATAGAAGAAAATATTAGACGAGAGGTCATAGAACCAAGTAGTAATAGATCTTTATTTTATTAGCGGTGACAAATTGGCATAGATGCAAAGAGCATAGTTAAGATAAAAATAAATAGTAGATACTCTCCTATAACAAGCTAAGGAACAAAAAAATAAAGTATAAAATAGACCTTATAGACCACAAAAGAGGCCTATAATTTTTTAGTGGAAAAATAAGAAAAAGAAAAGATAATTCATAGATTCAAATGATGATACCACATGGAAGAGGAAACAATTAAAGATAAACCAAATATAGAAAGATCTAATGGTAGCATAAAATAACAACAAAAGAATAAGAGATAGGGAAAAAGTAGACCCTACAATAAATTTTGTAAGAGGAAGGAAATGATAAAGAAGGAGAAAAAACATCAAATAGGACCAAGAAGAAGAAATTGGAAATATACGTGGAAAAAAGAGATGGTGGAATCTAGTGTAGGCCAATCCCTAATAGGTCAAATTCTAATACCTTCAATGATTTCTTAACCTTTAGACCTAATGACTAATATTAATCATTTTATATCCCAATTGAAGTGGTTATTCACATCCACATTCTTTGATCCATAGGAATACCCATCCCAGATCTCTCCTATCTAGAAATTCCAAATAGGAGATGACATGCATAGTATTACTAGGGAGAGACTCTTGACATATTACTTAAACATCAACAAATCTATAGAGAAAACATTGGTACAAGTGTAGACACAAGTACCATAGGACATACATAGAAATACTTATTTGTAACTTGATTAGTAGTTAAAAACAAAAATAAATGGTCTCCTTGTAGAATTCCAAATTGGTAAACACATAAATAAAATATTAGACAAGAATTCTTAGAAAATAAAGAAAAAAAGGAGTAAGAGGAGATTAGAATAAAATTTGTCATCACAAAAACAAAATTGGAGATATAAATTAATAATATGAAGGGAACCTACAATAATATTAACACATTATCTCTTTTTTGTTTAGGTTTTCCCATTTCCAACAAGATATTGAAACTTCACCTAGATGAATAGGAAAATGAAATCACACAAGGCTCAACCTCCTATGACACAATGGAGGATTTGGATAGTAACCTCAGGGTATATATTGAAACCTACAAAATCAATATAAAAATTTATAAGAACAAGATAATTTGAGAGATTATATGAAACAACTAAGATAAGTGGTTAGTTTTTTGCTAGTGCACTTAATATGAATTTTACTTGATGCAAGGAAAATATCAAAATCCCTTGAGATTCTAGAATCTATTGCTAGAGATGAATCAATAGTAGTTAAAATCAATGTGCATATCTATCTACCAAAATAGGCTATTATGAACTTTGATGATAGATATACTCAACTAAGAGAGACCTATAAGAATATTATATCATAAGAATAAATAACCTTATTGAAAATTTGACTATAGTACATAATTTTAGACAATGTTAATAGCCTCAATCATTGTGGAGCTTTAGAAAATGGAGATATCATGTCTTGATGAAAATAAATGAATTTAGCTTAGGGATAATGGTTCTAGGATAGATCCATGTCACCCCCATTGGGTTGAAAACCTAAAATGGTGTCCTAATGGAGGAAAATGGTGAGACCCACAAGGGTGCTAAAGATTGGTCCCACAAAGAAAAAACCCCATGTAGGATAGAAGAAGATAAATTTGTTGCATGTAAAATAAAACACATATATTTGATCTACATAAAGTACAAAGAGGAATACCAATAAAGAGGGACATGTCCCTAAACTCAACCATGCACATATATATACCAAATATATGATATATAAAATGTAACATAGAGGAATGCAATATAGAGGGTATAGATCAGAAAGAGGAAATATATGTGAAATAAAGAGAGAGATTAGAATAGAATATGAGATGATATATCATTGAGAATAATATTTTATAAGAGTGAAGATAAATTGAGATATTGGTGATTATATGTTGCAAGTTGATATGATGAATATGCAATGGTTTATACTATGTGCTATGTGTATGAGATGAATATATATTATTATTTTTAATTTAAATCCTTTACTCTACCACACTAATATTTAATCTACTAAATAATTTATTCTTCTTGTATCTTTCACATCAGCACACATGTAACTTTAAAGATTATAGACTGATAAATTTAGTCTATGCTTCCTCTTTTTCATTAAACATAGTCTCTTAATTTTTATAGATACAATTTAGCTAGTAATTTATCTTCATTCATGAAAAATATTAAAAGCTTCTAAATAAACATTGAGATTTCTTTTTCCAAAATATAATTCAAATCTAGGTGGTACAAAACTAGTGGGCAATGTATATGTGATAACCTCAAATGTAAGGGGTAATAAAATAATGTTTACTAGGAATGTCATCCACATTCTTCATAAATTGATTAAATTATTTCAATAGAGTATACAAGGTATAGGTAAGGATGGTAGTGGTATGAGGAGCATGAGAAACATGGATGAGGTATAATGAGGGTGTGTAATAAGAGGTGAAGTCACAATGATATGTGGGAGGGAACATTATGAGAAAAAGTGGTCATGAGATGATAAATAGGAGGGGTGTGAGTAAGAAAAGTATTAGGGGTGATGGTATTAGGTATACATGATTAACAAGAGATAAGTATAAAACTAGTTGATGGGAGAGTGGTGGTGACACTAGATGGATGAAAAGGAGTCATACTAAGAGAGGTAATGTGGGTTGAAGAAGCTACAAAAGTGGAAATAGAAGAATGATCAAGAGAGTAAAAAAGATGGGTGGTTACATCATTGGTAGAAACCATGAGAGTGTTGAGTGAGGAGAAGACAACCATGGGCCAAATAAAACTCTTAAGTGGAAATGAGAATGATAAAAGCACTTGTTAAAGTAACTTCACATAACAAACCATAGGACTTTACCAAATAAAATAAAATTTGACATTAATATTTTTGCTATTTTTGGGCCCTATAAGTCTCTAAAAATACAATATTTGCATTGTAAAATTACACTAATCATAAAGTTCCTTGAACATTGTACTTCTAGGGGGTAATTTTAACAACTATCGAAGAGGGTTGTTATTGTGTTTTATTTTTATCACTTTTATTTTTCTAAATTTCTATTTTTTTGCATCATGAATCAAATTTTAAATTCCTCTACTTAGACCATACAACTATTTTGAGTGGAAATCGAGAATTATAATCTACTTAAGAAAGGTTGGTTTCATAAAATAACAATGGAATTAGAACTTGAACCTACCATTCATGCAAAAAACTAAATGGTTTAACAAAAGTAATGAATCGTATGGAACATTATGTTTGTCTATGTCTCTCAATCTCCTTTTTCATAACAAATATTTGAACTATCTAAATAAAATATGGATTGAATTAAAATTTTTGTTTGAGACTCAAGATTCTATGAAAGGTTTCCAATTGGAAAATGAGCTCATTATTTTAAGCTTAAGAAATTTTAACACCATTCAAGACTACACTAAATTTAAATCACTAAGGTTATAATTGAAATAGTGTGAAATTAAAAAGAAATATGAACAAATAATACTTATAATTCTCTCTAACCTTGGTTATGACTATTTAGCTTTTATCACCTTTTATGCCACCAATAGTTCTCTTGGAAATAAATTTACCATTCCATCTATGGATGAATTTTCCATCTTTCTCACTATGGAATAGGATAAGTTCATCTATATGGGAATTATCAAATCCTCTATCACATTTCCTTATTGTTTTGATTAAATGGAAAAACAAGTTTTGAAGGGAATCAAAACTCTTTACAACTGAGGATACAAAATGCTGCTAAGGAAAATATTCAAAAGACCACCAACATCAACCCAACAACCAAAAACACAAACGAGCAGGTGCTAAACTAAAAGTAAGACAAAAGACCACCATCAGCACCCCACAACTACATAATAGCAAAACAACCTAAAAGAAACCAACCTCCAATAGGAAACAAAAAGAAAGAAAGAAAAGACCACACACTAATTCAAGCCACCCAGAGTGTTGGCGACCTCAATCTATTGGTTCCTGTGCCTCTTGACCATGTCCAACAACTCTTTCTTCTCGACATCAAAATTTTTCTTCCAATCAGCTGACCCTTTTCCAACAGGACCTTTGTCGCCATCCTTAGTAGCTTTTTCTCCCTTGCCCTTGGCCACATGTTCTTTCTCCATAAGCTCAAAGAAGTAAACTTGATCCTCCCTGAGCTTGCTTATTTTCCTAAACAAGACTTCTAGCGAGTTTGCATTGTTCTTGACCGAGATATGGCACACCTACATTAACTTCTTGATGTCTGTATTTATGCCTAAAACCTTGGCATCCAAAGCCACCAATTTTTCCTCACACAGAGACTTAAATTCATGATAATAACCCTCAAGGTCCACCATTCTATCTATAAGAATGTTTGACACAGAACCTTTCATAACATTCTGCATATTCTCTTTTAAGCCTCTGATTTTAATATTGATTTTATTGAACTCCTAAAGAGTCCACATAGCCAATTTAAAGGTACCAGTGGCCCCAACCAGAGCCATATTAAGTAAATCAAACATGGAAGTAGCATCATTGTCAAGGTAAGAAAAGTCCTCAGAAAGAGGATTTACCTTCAAAGGCTCTTGTTTGGATTTTCTCTTCCCTGCATTCTCCTCATCCAGACCCTTAATTTCCTTGTCCTGCTCCTCCTTGGGCAGGTCCTGCATGGGAGAATCCTCAATGGCCACCATCTTTTCACCAGCATCCTTTTCCTCACCAGTTACACTAGGGTCCTTGGTCAGAACCTCAAAAGCCTTATTCTTTAAATTAGAAATTCTCTTCGATAGCCTCCTTGGTTTATCATAAAAACCCTTAGCATTACCCTGTGTCCCCACCTTTGAACCACCACCAACAACAACTTTACCAACAACCACCTCTGCAGACTTGGGAGAAGAATCACTCAACCCCACCTTTGTGTCCTCACTCTTAGAAAGGGCCAACTGCTAAGGCAACTTGTTACACTTAGTACTAGCTACCTTCCTCTTCTTCGAAGATGTAGCCACAACCGCAGGGGAAGCATCCTCCTCATCCTCACTTCATTCCTCCTCCTATTCCAAAGGGGACTCCAAACCCGATGACCCAAACAGACCACTAACAAATTTTTACTTTCCCTTGATGGTCGGATCTAGAATGAGAGCCTTGACATGCTCCATAATAAGAATGATAAGCCCTTCATGGAGGATAGGGGCCCTCCTATTCTTCAAATGCACGTATACCGAGACCTCAAAAGAAGATAACAGGAAAAATGGAAATGAAATGAACAAACCATGTCAAAAATGGTTAAGGAGAGTGAAATGGTGACCAAGAATAGCCCTAAACCTCCCTTCCAGGGTAACGTAACACATCAGGACCTCCGCAACACTCATCCTGATTTTCTTGAGAGAAGTTATCTCATAACCCCAACTCTCCAATTTGATTAACTGCTTCCTCTCATTATCTTTGAAAAACTGAACCATCACTTCTATGTTGCTTTTTTTATCCTTAAAAAACTTCCTACCCACAGTCGGCATTCCCGTGACAGTGGCAATCAAGTCCTCATTGACCTCCACTTCCAGACCTTTACTCTTCAGCTTACAATTATGCCAGAAAGAGACAAATTGTGTCGAGGCATTATGGCCATGCCCGTGCAATCTCTCCAAGAATGGAGTGAAATCCCCATGGATCAAAATACTCTAGAGTTTCTTATTTCTTCGAATGTCACAATAAGAGTGTGGCTTGATTCGACTCTTGTTGCCACCCATTGCGACTGACACAAAATTCACAGGACCCTTGCAAAAACAACTCAACTGAAGACCAGAGAGTCGTAAAATACCCATAAAGCGTGCAATCTGAAGGAAGGTACTAGGCCATAAATGTCTCAACACCTCATCCCACGCCATCATTCCTTAATAAACTCCTAGCTTTCTTGGGAAGGATTGATCCCTCCTCCCATGAACGAAATTCATTTAGGCGGACAACCTCGTTGGCAAAAAAATCTTGCAACGAGTTTCCTTCTCGATAAACGTGAGACTCGGGTCTCATCACAAAATTGCAACATAATTATCATATCCTTGAGAAGAAGGTCAAGGTTCTAGCTCAGAGGATGAGTGCCACGTAGATTATTTATGATGTTCATGGAATTTCCTTCCACCCAAATGTTGGAGTACCCTTTTTTTGATGGCATACTTAACACTTATGAACACAACCTCCGCCTCCACGCAATGATTGGTCTGAGTACCCAATGGGAATTCCACTGCACCAAGGAGTCTACCAACATCATTTATTAACACCCCCCCCTACATCCAGCAGGTCCAGGATTCCCCTTCACTGCCCCATCACATTTCCTTATTGTTGACCAAGGCACAAATGAATAGAAAGGAACAAGTAATAAGGATACTATTAGGAAACAATGCATAATACCCAAATTATTTAATCCATTTCCTACATAACCCCATGAGAGAAAATCATGCTTACAAGCTTACAAAATAACCATAATGCATATATCAAAATAGATAAGCCACAAGATAACACAAGATATACCTTGGGAAAACCCTCAAGAGGGAAAATCCCAGCCTCCCAAAGCATCCATACTCCTTATATTATTCAACAAATAAATAATACATGAACTTATAGAGTTACCATGAATAATTTTCAAGTATCAAGCCTCTCCAATGCATCCTCTATGTGTCCAAGCATGAATCCACATATCTCATGCAATGATTCACATATGCACTCCTCAAAAAGACTCAATAATGACAAACCACTCACACAACCAACCTTAACAACTAAATATGTGTTTACTTTTATAGATACAAGCTCACAAAAATACAAGGGTGATCCCATAATAGTGGTTTACACTTTTAGGCCAAACTTGACATTGAACTAGTTTTTTTAAACTAAATCTTCACTTTCGGGCACCTATAGCTACTAAACATGAGGAATTTGAAGATGATGCAAACTAGTGATTTGTGACAATTTGTCTTTAGATTGTAAATATATATTTTAAAAATTTTGGAATCAGATTGCATTTCTTTTTCCATCTCCTTCGGAAACTAGTTTTTAACAATAAACACCATTTTTAAAGAGTGATGTTCACTGTAAATAACATAACTTTTTTTTTACGAAGGATAAAATTCTACTTTTTTTGAATTTAGATTTGTAACTACGATATCTAGCATGTTCATTTGGTTTCATAGTGTTTTATTGACTATTTTTTTCTTAAGTTTTGAAGTCAAACCAATTACAATTTAGACATAGGCAAACTGTATACAACACAATTTTTTTTTGTATGTATCAATTTTTTTTTCTAAATCAAGCACATCAATACCTAGCACAGACATATTTTTTAGATTTTTTTTTTATAATATACTATTTTTCCACATGTGCAAAATAGAGAACTTGATTTTTGGTGAAAAATCCACATTCACAAGAAATAAAAAATAAATATAAAATTCAAATTAAATATATTTAAAGTTATACTTTTTGGAAAGCTTATAATAAGGACTACATACTTACAAAATCTAAATTTTAAATGAATTCATTTGATCCCCCAAAAGGTAAATGAAAAGTGGTTATTTATCAGCATTTTGGAAGGTGAAGAGGAGACTCCATTATAGGTATGATTTAAAACTAGTGGGGTTCTATCCATGGGGGTTGATCTCAGGGGTTTCGATCAAAACCTCTTCAATTAGAATCCTTTAAATAGAACCTTTATGAGATAATGGAATGGATCAGATCTGCATTTTCATGAGTCGATCTAGGGCATCTGAGCCCTAGCTCGTGTTGGATTTTTGTTTGCTCTGCACTGTCTGGGGGGGATTCTTCTTGTGTGTCTAGGGGGTTTGTTTTCTTCTTTGTCTGTGTTGTGTCCTAGGGCACGTGGATTGATTTTGGTTCGACCCTACTTTCTGTGGGGATTTCTTGTGAGCCTAGTGTGGTACGACCACCTTGGAGGTGGATCTGTTGTGTTCTAGGTGCGGGGTGGTGTTGAACGGAGGGGTGGTGTTTTTTCTGGTGCGTAGGGTGTGAGAAGCTTGTGGATTCTTTCCTCGGTGTGTTTGACATCTTCTTTCTGTTGCGCGGGTGTGGAGGGTTTGTGGTGCTGGTGTTGGTGCGGTGAAAAGAGGAAGGGAGTGGGGAGGATTCCCCCACCCATTATTGTTTGGGGATTGTGTTTATTGTCTTGGGCATGATGGCCTTCTTGAAGGGTGAGACGTCAGTGGGGATCCCTAACTTGGACTTCCGGGCATCGATAGGCTCGAATTCTTCAAGTCAAGGGATGAAGACATTTGATAACAATCTATTTTCTCCATATACAGGGATTGCTGATACGGGGCTGTCTAATGGCGTGCGGATCACGAAGATTAACGACTGTCTCAAGCGGTGCAAGGGGAGTCCAAAACTGGTTGTTCCATCCAAAATGATTGTTGAAGATGTTGAATATTATTCAAACCACTCCTTATATTGAAAATTTTTGGGGATGAGGGTTTCCTTGGAGTTTTTGGAGTTTTGGACCTGAAGGACGTGGGATTCAGAGGGAGAAATGGAGATAATGTTGCTAGCGAACAATTATTTCATGGTTACTTTTAATTGCATTGCTAATCGCAATAGGGTATTTGAGGGAGGCCCTTATTTTCATAATAAGGTGGGGTTGTTTATCAAGCCATGGCATGCAGGATTTAACCCCACTAACGAGCTTCCAAATTGTGTCCCGATGTGGGTTCATTTACCTCAGTTCCCAGTGGAATGCTGTCGAGAGGATGTGTTGCACCTGTTGGCCTCGATGCTTGGAAAACTAGTTGGGACTTCATCGCAGACTTTGGGTAAAAAGGTAATGACTTTTGCACGCATTTGTGTTGAAATTGATCTAAGTAGGCCTTTGCCCAATGCAATAGATATGTGTGCGGGCTCTTAGTCTTAGGTGCAACATTTGGACTACAAGACTATTCCTTTCCGTTGTCGGCTATGTCGAGAATATGGCCATTTGTAGTGGAGATGTCCAAGGTATAAGCCTGTGGAGCCCCAACCTCCACAACCTCCTAGCAATCTTCCTGGGATAAATAAGGGGAAGAGCATTTCTCCTGATGAGTTAGGTGCTACTGATGGTTTTGCTCCAGTCAAGGCCCAGAATCAGAACAGGGGTCAAAAGAGGCCTTTTAAAGAAAGGAAAGATGAAGGTACTTTTAACATATTTGAGGTTTTGGATGATCTCAGCCAATAGGAGGTGAACTCGGGTTTGATCAACCTGGATCAGGGGCTTGAGGGATTGGCTCAGGAGGATCTTGTTCTTGATTCTTCTATGGATCCACAAAGGGATTATTTTCTGCACATGGACACTGATCAACAAATGGTGGTTTCAGAGGTTCAGGCTCCCTCGGCCGCTATTCCAACAATGGGTGAGGATTCTTCTCTTCCTAGGTGGAACACTGGTCCGGACTCAGCTAGGAAGACCAAGCCTCCCCCTAAATTGTGCATCTTGCAAAAGGATATTAAGAAGGGTGGGGCAGAGAAATTTGCTAAACCTGACAAAAAAAAGGATGTGGAAAGGATTAAACTAACAGGCAAGAATTTGGTGGAGTCAGGGTCAGTAAAGTCTCTGGATTCTCATTTTTCAAGCCCCTTGAAATGATTGTTCTTTCATGGAATGTACGGGGCTTGAACAACGGCCCTAGAAAAAAAGATGTTCATGATTTAGTTAGAACTCAAGGTCCTGATATTTTCTTTTTGCAGGAGACTAAGTTATCAGTTGAGAATATGCTAGGTTTGGCACCTAATTTGTGGAGGAGCAGGGAGTCCCAGTGCATTGGAGCTCATGGAGCTTCTGGGGGTCTAGCCTGTTTATGGAATCCACGGAGGATCCGACCTCTTTGGTGGATGTCTTCTAAATCCTCTATGTCTATGATTGCTACTAGTTTTGAGAAGGAGGAGGTTATTCTCTTTTCTAATATATATGCTACTACTGATTTTCAGGGTAAACAAGGTCTGTGGTCCCATATCAGGCTTATCCACAATATGATTCCTTTTCATCCTTGGATTATGGCTGGAGATTTCAATGCTATTGGTGAGTTGGCTAAGAAGCGTGGTGGTTATGGAAGGATGGAGCCCTCTGCGCTGCTGCTTCGTGACAGTATTAATACTTTGAATCTTGTTGATACCAAACCCATCAATGGTCAATTCACTTGGAACAATCGTCGGGTTGGAGATTATTGCATTGCAGAAAGATTGGATCAATTCCTGGTATCCTGTTACTGGGTTGGAGGGATGTGGTCTTCTTGCTCTGAGATCTTGGATTAGAGAGGTTCAGGCCACTGGCCTATCAAGCTTGCTATTGAGTCAACTCGTGTGCCTCGTATGCCCTCTTTTAGGTTCTAGCTCATGTGGTTGTGGGACCCATCTTTGAATGCTTATGTGACTGACTGGTGGAAGAATGGTAGACCAACTTATGGCATGACAATGTATTCATTTATCAAGTTACTTCAATATGTCAAATATCAGCTCAAGTGGTGGAATCATAAGTGCTTTGGGAATGTCTTCTATGCAAAGGCGATGGCTCAGGAATATTTGGATGGTATCATGAGGAGGTTAAGGGAGGATGGGGTGACGGTTGAGCTACTTCAGGATGAGGCTCGAGCTGTGAAAACACTAGAGGAATGGGAGTTGTGAGAGGCAATGTATAGGAAATAGAAGGCTTAAATAGAGTGGCTTCAGGAAGGAGATAAAAATATAGCTTTTTTCTTCAATTCAGTGAAAGCCAGGCGACATGGTAATTCTATCTCTGGTTTGGTGAATGACAGGGGAGAACATCTTTCCTCCTTCCCTGAAATTTTGAGGGAGGTGGTGCAATATTTTGAATCTCTTTTTAGGGAGGAATCGCAAGGGGGGTCTCCTAAGGGAGCGCAGGTTCTATCTTGTATCCCCTCTCTCGTGTCTAGAGAAATGAATCAACATCTCATGAGTGATATCTTGCTTGAAGAGCTTGAAGGGATTGTTTTCCAAATGAAGAAAGGGAAGGCACCTGGTCCTGATGGCTTCCCAATTGAGTTTTTTCAATATTTCTGGGATATTATCAAATTTGACCTCCTGGAAATTGTTCAAGAATCTCAACGAAATAAGTAGATGCTAAGGGCTCTAAATTCTACCTTTCTTGCTCTTATTCCCAAGAGTGAGGGGGTGGATAGGTTAAGCCAATTTCAGCCCATTTCTTTATGTAATGTAATTTATAAAATTATTTCTAAGCTTATTGCTGACAGGTTGAAAAAGGGGCTTGAGGAGCTAATCTCCGAGGAACAAAGTGGTTTTGTAGTAGGTGGGAAAATTCTGGATGGGATTGTTATTGCAACTGAGGTCATCCATTCTATGGCCAGCTCTAAAGAAAAGGGGATGTTTATCAAATTGGACATGGCTAAGGCATATGACAGAGTTCAGTGGTCCTTCCTTCGGTAGGTTCTTGGTGCTTTTGGTTTTGTAGAAGAGTGGATTCAATGGGTTATGAGCTATGTTACTTTAGTCTCCTTTGTTCTTATCAACCAGAGTAACTCTGAGTTATTTGGTGCTTCCAGGGGGCTTTGTCAGGGGGATCCTCTTTCCCCATACTTGTTTATTCTATTGGCTAAAGGTTTGGGGCGATGGATCAGATGGAATGTGGAGTCTCATATCATTCAGGGTTGGCGGTGGGGTGGCACCTTACCTCTGCAAACTCACCTACAATTTTTGGATGATACTGCTTTTTTGGGGATGGTTACAATACGAGAGGATTTTAATTTATGAAGAGTGCTAGATGTTTACCTGGTTTCCTCCAGTAAACAAATTAATGAGGACAAGTCTTCCATTTTCTTCTTCAACACTCTAGGCCCCATTCAGCAAAGGATTGCCTAAACCTTGAGATTTCAGATCGGGACTCTCCCATTGACTTACCTTGGTATCCCTATCTCGGTGGAAAGACTGCCTAGGGAGTCCCGGCAGATTATTTTGGATAAATTTTGGGCGAAAGTTAATCACTGGACTCATCGATGGTTATCCTTTGTTAGTCATGTCTAGTTGATCAAGTCAATGGTGCAAGCTCTTCCCATTTACAAATGCATGCTCTAGGTTGCCCTTACGGGCTTTCTTAAGGACCTAGATTCAATGGTGAGACAATTTTTGTGGGCTGGTTGCTTGGAGTCTTCCAAATGGAGTTTGGTTAGATAGGAGGTTGTTTGTATCCTAAAACAATATGGTGGCCTGGGTTTGAGGCAGTCAACATTGACTGGGGAGGCTCTGGCTATGAAACTGTATTGGCGTTGGTGTAATGAGCAAGGTAAGAGTTGGGCTAGGATTCTTTCTCAGAAGTATCTCCCGGGGATCCCTTAGCTTGATATTTCTAGGTACCCCCTTGTGGGGAAGGGCTTGGTGATATGGGGCACCCTCAAAAAAGGGGTTCTACTTATTAAGGAAGGATTATTTTGGATTTGCAAGAAGGGGACTAAGGTCCCATTCTGGTTTGATTCTTGGGATGGTTTTCCTCCCAGCATCTCTCAATTTTCTAACTTGTTGAATCTTTTCCAGAGATTTCTTGAGGCTAGTTGGTCGCGAGTGAGTGATTTTAAGTCCTTTTCCTCTTGTGGTCAGATGGAGGTTGTCGGATGGGAGTCCCCTAATGAGTGGCCGGATATTGGTTTGTGGGAAGATTGTGCTGAGCTACAAAGTATCCTCTCTAGTAGAAGTTGTAGCTCTCTCCGAGATGATGAGGTGCTTTCCTAGTCCCCCAATCCTAAGGGTATCTATAATGTTGCCTCCAAATATTGAGTGTTATTGTCTCTTAGGTTGGCTAGGGAAAAAAATCAGTGGTGGAAGAAGGTCTGGAACAAGTTTTCTTGGCCAAAATGTAATTGCTTTGTTTGGATGTTGGCTTGGAATAAGTGTTTGACCTAGGATAACATTCAGAAGAGAGTATTCCAGGGTCCTTCAATCTGTGTTATGTGTGGGGCTAATGAGGAGGACTCTACTCACTTGTTTTTTCGTTGCCCTTTTTCCCTCCAGCTTTGGCATTTCTGGTGGGGTGTTTGGAAAATTCCTTGTGTTCATGCTTCCTCCTTGATTGAATTTTGGCAAGGGATGGGTAGACCCTCTTCTATGGCCTCCTTTTTGTAGGAGGTGTGGTTTGTGGGCCCTATCTTCATGTTGTGGCAGATTTGGTTGGAACGCAATCGGAGGATATTTCGTGGAGAAAAGAGGCTGGTGCAACAAATCTAGCAAAGATTATTGGGCATGGTTCAGGAAATGGTGGAAGCTAAGTGTGAAGTGTAATTCCCTTTGGAGAAAAGAGATATGGAGGTGGTGGAGAGATTGGGGATTTAGGCGTCATCATTGGCTTTGGCGAGTGTTAAGAGAGGACAGTGAGAGAAGTAGAAAATTCATGAGGCTGGAAAATGGAAGCTTCCCCCAATTGGTGTTTTGAAGATTAATATTGATGGATCTTCAAGGGGCAATCTGCGACTAGCTGGTATTGGGGGGATTGGTAGGGATTCTTTGGGCTTGGTGATCTTCCTCTTTTTGATCTATGAAGGGGAACATACCATCAACCTGGTCGAAGGGTTGGCTATTCTTGGCACTCTTGAGAGAGCTCATGCTTTGGGATGGAGAAGGATTGTTTGTGAATTTGATTCCCAGATCTTGATCAATTTGCTTATTGAGTGAAAAGTGGCAGATGTCAACTGGCAGTTGGCTAGGCTTGTGCAACAAATTTTGTGGGTTAGTTCGTTGATGGAAGCGGTGAATTTTGTCCATATTCCAAGGGAGTGGAATAGGCAAGCTGATTGCTTGGTGAAATGGGCTTCTGAGCATGTTGAGGGATGAAAAATTGAGTGGGAGTTGGTTCCTTAGGAGCTCCGTCTTGATTTAACAAATATTCTTGCTGAGGATAGGGATGGGAATGGTGACAGATGATGGTGCTAGATGTTTTATCTTAGTTTTGTTCTTTTGCTCTTGTTATTCCTTGGGACCTCGGTCCTTTGCTTCCTTTGTAATGTTGATTTCTGATCTTCAATAAAAATTTTACCCCTTTTTTAATAAAATAGAACCTTTCAATGCTTAAATCATTATATTTTAAAAAAATATGCGATTTTAGCAAAAATCAAGATGTCCCAGAAAATGTGAATCAATATTGTGGGATCACCCACAACCAAGTGGTAAGATAAAACCATGTGCCACAAAACCATTGACCCTTAATTTAATATTGGGTACTAAGTTTTCAATATATTAAATGCTTTCCCCAAATATTAAATTATTATCCTATGTCTCCCACACATAAAATAATAACCCAATATTACAATACAACTTTACAAGTGGACCCAAATAATTATCTAATGTGGCTAAACACACCTCCTAGATGTACCACAATTAAATAATCATTTAATTACAATATTATAATATA
The DNA here is from genome assembly GCA_007258455.2 of Sequoia sempervirens. Classification (NCBI taxonomy): domain Eukaryota; kingdom Viridiplantae; phylum Streptophyta; class Pinopsida; order Cupressales; family Cupressaceae; genus Sequoia; species Sequoia sempervirens. The sequence continues at coordinate 94,856 of VDFB02333597.1, forward strand.
ATAATTTATGTAATGGTGTACAACACCATATCTTAATATTCTCCCACTTGTTGTATACATTGTATAAGGGTTAATCAATGAAATGCATCATCATAGCCATACATGAAACCACATGAATCTCCAACATGCTATCGTACTCCATCAAGATACCTGCAATAAAACCAAAGTGACCACCATCTCAAGAAAGAACTCCTCTCATCCTCCAACATGCCACCTATGGAATAGAAAGAACATGCCAAGGTGAAGATGCACCAATCCATGAACACATGCATCAAATCCAAGTGATAACAAAGGCTCCAAGCTACTGTCAAAATAAAAACCCACATGATCAGAAATAACATCCACAACACATGCTAATATATCCAACCATCCATACCTCCTAGGTATCAACCACATTAGTAAACTCATGCCAAAATGTGTATGCAACCCATAAACCGTAATCATAAGCTCCTTGAATCAAACCTACTAATGAAGAACACACATCCATGAAACTCCTACTATATTGGTAATGTCAAATCTTAAAATGACCAAGGCATATCAAGTCTACCAATCAACACTATACCAAGGTGTGATAAACAATCAAAACATGAAGTACCAAGAACAAAAATAATGATCCACACATGCAATACCAATATTTACGTACTCTCTCACAACATGTCACCACAATCCTACTAAATCATATGAACATGAACCTCCAAGAAGGAACCATAGAATAAAGAAAGAAAACATATAAATCATAATGTTTCCTTCTACCAACACCTCAAAAGTGAAAATTTGTGTCAAGTATGATCTCCTTACAACCCCAAATGAGAAGCATCAACAATACCCAACCACTCAATCTCATAGATCAAATGCAACGTATGAATCATGTGTATAATGCCAACATGGATCCAAGCCTATCTACCAAGGAAGATAATACTCAAAGTATCCATTCCCAAATCAAGAAATCAGCTCAATAACATCTCCTAAACTCCTCATCAATGAATGATAACATAAACAATCTCATATGAACAAGGAGATAACCATGCTAACCATCTCTCAAAATGAATCATTAGAACCAACTATCCATGGCTCAATATCCATATGTATGAAAGATAAATAAATATAATCTCATGCTAAATAATCCTCAAATGAGTCTCCCAAAATAAATCACCATGGCTCAAGACTCATTCCCATGAGAAAACAAAGCACACAACATAACACAGTTGAAAAGAATGGACACATACCTTTCAAATGATAAACTGTTGAGTATACTAAGAGTGGGAATGAGAATGCTCCTCTAGGATAACCAAGTCATCATGAATCACTCCAAGAACAATCTCCTCTATAGGTCCATCATGAACTCACACCCATATCTAGGTGAAAGCTCCTCGGTCTTCCTATTGAAACCTCCAAAGATTAATTGTCTCAAGAAAATGTCTCTAATCTCAAGAGAACTCTAGCCTCACCCAAGTATCCAAGTATCCATGAGCACCTGAAAGGGATCAATCCATGCTAAGATCCAAGTGTAACACATCACCCTCATGAAACTCCCAAGAAAATAACCAATGCACTCAATACCAAGAGAACCGACAAGATCAATGCCAAAGCTCCAATCATAGAATCAAGAATCCAATATGACATCATGATCTAACCATCTCCTCCTAAGAGATGACATCCAACAATTCATACATCCTAGTCTCAAGAGAGCTTGTATCATGTCAAACCTCTAAGCTAGAATCAAGAGTAAACCATGATACAATACCAAACACACTCTAAACCAAGAATCAACATCTCCAACCATATGAAGATAACCATCTCCTAACAATGAACCTGTAAATGTGAAAGAAATCTTTTGTAGCAACAATATCTAAGAGTTCCTCCAAGACATACATAAACTATTAAGAAGATCATCCATCACCAATGATGAATCACACCACTACCAATAACTCCCACTACAACGTGATATCGATCTACACATGGCATCGTGACAACCATTTCCTAAATGAAGATCACCCATGTTCCACTCTCACTCAACTACAATCCCAACAGCTCTAGAGAAGTAGCAACAAGATCTCCAAGCCAAGAATATACAACCACCATCAAAAAATCAAAAATCAATCCTACACCACCAAGTCATCACTATCAAAATCTCCAACTGAAATATGTAGCCAATGAAATGTAACCAAGCTATCATGATATCGTGATAAAACCACATGCTAAAAGTCCCAACAATCAACTGATTAGGTACTCTAATCATCCATCCTATCATCCCAAAGCAATGTACCAATGCACAAATGACCATAGAAAAGGCAAACTAAAAAAATCTGCATCAACACTGAATCAATATTGTAGATATAGAAAATCCATGTCGAGTCATCCTACTACAACTAAATGGGTGATTGGACCACATAATTGCATAAATTGTAGATACCAAACAATGAAGCATGCAAACTCATCATCACATTAGTAACCTACAAACTGATATATCAAAGAAGATAATCCTGTAGGCAACAAGACTCAAACACCAAATCAACCACAAATTTGATTTGCCAAACATGTCCACAAATGAGTAACCATAGTCAAGGAACCAAAAAAAATTAAGGAGATAAGAACAACCTGCTAACACCAAACTGGATCACCACCAAACAACCACATATATGATCATGTCGTTCCAATGCTCAAATGTACCTACATATCCATGACACCATAATCATCACCAACAATCTACCTGCACTCAAATATCTCCCACATGAGACTCCAAGTCTCTACACATGTCAACCCATGTCCTCAAAATCAAAGACAACTTGTGTATCTGTCACCATCAAATTCCAACTTTTAAAAACACCTATAAACCTATACCAAGAAGCACAAAATCAATATTCAGCTTTTCCATCATAAATGACATATTAAAACATGTACTCCCTCAAGGTTTTATACTCATCTAGATGCTCACGTAATCACACTCTAAATCTCAAGCACCTATAAGTGATAAAGCAAGTACAATCCTCTCTTTGCACACAAACTGAATATACACCTAATCCAATGTGTATTATACTGCACATTCTCTCCAACATCTATTCAAAATTGAAAATCTGATTATATATGAAAATTGCAAAAGTTATGACCCAAATAGTGAAATCAAGAATATCTAACTTTTAGGTCCCAAAAATTGATTAAAACAATAAAATCATGGAACAAAATCTATACCACTATGTAATGCTCAGAGAGTGCTTTCCTTCAACTATCAAAAGTCAAATATGACATCTTGGCTGGAAGCTATGCCCCCTAGAAAAATGTTGCACAATTAGGCTAGTAGAGGGTAGCTAATGGCCCCCCTGGGTGACCCACCCGTGGTGGCAATGCCACTTGGGAAGAATCACCCAAAGGGTCTGCAAACTTGATTTAAAAAAATAAATATGATTAAATTTTTTATTTTTAAAAAATTGGGCAATTTTTTTTTTTTTTAAAAGCGATTTATGATTTAAAAAACCCCCCACATGGAGTTAGGCTAGCCTAGCCAGCAAAGCCGACAACCCGTTGATGACTGCCCAATTGGTAGGGCATGGGCTGCTAGTTTGTATGGTCTGTCAACTGGGGTATCCATTTTCTCATGAATAGAATCCCCACCACCATATCAAATTTAAGGAGAGTGAGATTACTCCACATGAATTACCAACCTTAAGTCATCAATATTTTGATCATGATTTAGTGCAACCATCCTCAAACCCCTACGATTCCTTGAGGTTGGCATTTAATCCTTGCTCATTCAGTACTTGATGATCTTGTAGTCTGCAGGTGTAATCTCCAATTCATAGATCATAGCAGCCCCATGTCAATACCAAAATCACTCCTTGGACGAAATGATGCAATGAAATGATGATGGTTCTTGATATAATCACCTTGACCGCCATTTTGAGAGGCCCATGACACATATTAAATGCTGCAGAAGACCTTGAGATCTTAACCAAATGTGCAAGCCTTTTTGCACCCCTTGACTTGGAAATGCCCATGAGTCGAGTCTAGCCATATGGGCATAGACTATTTAGCCCCAGTGGCACATGGGAATATATATATATAAATATTATATTATATATATTTATATTATATATATATATAATATAATATAATATATTATTATTATTTGGAGCAAGGATGATGTGGGCACTTTTGTATGGAACCAAGTTCAATGTATAGTGCAAATTATTTTTTGGGTGATAGTTGTTTGTGATTTGGTCATTGAGCATAGATTTAAGTACTTTAGAATCATTTTTCTCATTGTGTTATTAAAGTTTGTGTCTTTCCATTGGCACCAAACTTTTTATTACAACTTATTCAATTGACTCCACTCTGCACACAAACTCATTAAGTATTATATAATATAATATATATAGTATATAAATTATATGGTATATTAATATTTATGTATAGGGGAAGCTTCAAATCTTATACAATATATAACGGATATATGTTTATAACATATTTTTACAAACTGAATAATACATAAAACCAATATTATGTATTCTTAACATATAATAAATGTATTATATATTAATATATCATAATATATTTAATATATATACTATCTATTATATATTATATATTATATATAATATTTATTATAATATATAATATATACAATATAATATATACTAGATATTGTATATATTATATATTAATATGTATGCATAGGGGAAGCTTCAAATCTTATACAATAAATAACGAATATATGTTTGCTTTAGATTTTTATAAACCAAATAATACATAAAACTAATATTATGTATTATTAATATATAATAAATGTATTGTATATTAATATATCATAATATATTATATATAATATATTATAAATTATATATTATATATTATATAATAAATTATATATAGTATATTTAATATATATGCTATATATTATATTTTATATAATACATTTAATACATAGTATATATAATATAATATATATTTTATACTATATAGTATATAAATAATACATTATATATTATATATCTTATACGCTCTCTCAAATCTCTCCCTCTTAGATCTCTCTCTTTGGTCTCTCCCTCCCACCCTAACTAGATAACTCTCTCTCTATCCCTCCCACTCTCTCTCTCTCTCTCCCTCTCAGGTCCCTCTCCCTCTCAAGTCTCTCTCTCTCCCCCTCTCTCTATCTCTCTCTCTCTCTCTCTCTCTCTCTCTCTCTCTCTCTCTCTCTCTCTCTCTCTCCCTTTCAACTCTCTCTCTCTCTCTCTCTAGTCTCTCTATCCCTCTTAAGTCTCTCTCCCTCTCTCCCTCCCACACTCTCTCTCTCTTGGGTCTCTCACTCCCTCTATCCCTCTCACCCTACGTAGACAACTCTCTTTCAGTCCCCCCCTCTCTCTCTCCATCTCCCTCTTAGGTCTCTCTCTTTCTCTAGTCTCTCTCCCTCTCTCTATTCTCTCTCACTCTCCATCTCCCTCTCAGGTCTCTCTCTCTCTCCCTCCATCCCAAACCCCCTCTCTCCCAGGTCTCTCACTCCCCCTCTCTCTATCTCACTATATATATATATATATTATAATGTAGTATATAATATATACTATATATTAAATATATTATATAATACATAATATATATTACATAATATTAATATAATATATATTACATAATATTAATATAATATATATTACATAATATTAATATAATATATAATATACTATATAGAATATATGTAGTATATAGCATATAATATAATATAATATAATATAATAATATATAATAATATAATATGTAATATATTATATATAATATAATACATAATATAATACATAATATAATATATATAATATATTAGTATATAGTATATATTAATATATTATGTATTATAAATAATACAAGTAACGGATATACGTTGCTAATGGATATCTATTTTTTCTGACAAAATCAGTAGGCTCGAGATTTTGTTCGGGATTGCCATTGCTGGAAAGTCAACTGAAAAAATGTGTATACAAAATTTCTTTAGTTTTCCAAAGTTTTCCATTGTGGTTGACGACTTTATTTATCTGAATTTGATGAAACAAAAAGGGTTTATTGAAAAGATTATCAGCTTTCCACCAATATAAGATATGCCTTATTTTAAATTTAATAGATAATTATTATTGATCTTAGATCTCTTTCCAATTTAATAAGAGGAACTTAATACATGACAAAATATTGTTGATTTTATGTTAAAAGTTTCAAAATAGGCGAGGTTAAAAAAGGCTAACAACCCCTCATCAAGATTGCATTTTTTAGGGTTTGTAGATCCTTCTCACTTATATCTCACATTCTTTGGCACCACAACATTATCTTCTACATAGGTAACTTGATATTTGAATAAATACATCACTTAGGTTCCCATATAGCATGACCATTATATATATATATAATTCCTCCTTGTTGCTTATTTTGATGGTGAAGGAGTATATTCATAGATCTCTTCACTATACGAATTGAAGAATAATTGGATTGCGTAGTTCATGTCTCAAGATGAAACATGATTCCCACAAGAAAACCCTTAATTAGCACCATAAATCCTCATGCTATCTTACACCCTACACTAGAGAAAACAAATTGCACATTTGAATCATTAAATTTTCTAATTGATAAGAGGTTCCATACCAAACCCATCATATATAGTACAACATTGATCCCCTTCACTCATCTATCAAGGAATTTGATCAAGACTCTACCAAAAATAACAATTCTTAGATGAAAATAAGAACCAAGATGTACTTTCCTTCATTGTTTTATTCACTTGGAAAACCAACCTTCATGGGAGGTCATATGGAATGAAGATCCAAATTCTATTAACCACAAACATTTATATCCATGTGTTGTCAAGGCCATGACAAATGCATCACCACCATCCTCCTATGAATATCTATCAAGCTCATTCCTTTTCTTCTTTTTCTCCTTTTAATATCTTCTAAAGTTTTCAATATTGTTGCAATTCCAACACTTCACCTTATACTTTCTAGAAGATTTAGATCTCCTATGAGATTTTGATATAGTCATTTCTTTCTTATTGTCATTCTTATTTCCTTTCTCCTTCAAAATTTAAAGAACTAATAGGGTCTTCTTAGTATATTTTAAATCTTTTCACAACATCTCCTTTGAGAGTAAAGTAATAACTACCTTATCCATCTCAATCTTTCGAGTAGTGACCCTAATTTCTATCACCAAGTTATCCCTTGAGTCTAGAAAATAACATAAAAGTTTCATACAATGATCCTTCTCCTCTATCTTCACTCCAACAAAGTGTAACTATGTCAAGATCACATTTAATATGTTTAAATGCTTAACTATAGAATAATCATCATCTATTCTCAAGGTATACAACTTATTTCTTAAGAAAATTTTATTAACCAAATATTTATCTTGCTATAAGCCCCCCAACTTATTCCAATGAGATTTTGAGGTGTGTTCTTCATGTAAATTCAAAAAACAAAAAATCCAAGAAAATCCTAATGAGGCCCTTCACCTTTCTTTCTTATAGATTGCAACCAGCTAGTGACATTTTTGATGGTTTGTATGTAGATATATTATCCCATAGACTCTTTATAATAATATCCCATGTTTTGACTTTCCATAGCTCAAAATTAGTATTGGTAAAACTCTCTATCACTATCCTCAAATTTCTTTCCCTTTTCCTCAATATCACTAATTATTTGCAATTTTTAATCCTCAATATGCTTTTTTGGAGGCATATGTCTCCCACAAATACAACTAGCATACATATATTAAATATTAATATATATAAAATACACTGAGAGTTATCATTCTCTAATTTTCCTTTTTGATTGATTTATCTTTGTGATCAAATCTTTGATTTCTCTTTGCGATCAAAAAATTATTTATTTATTTATTTGTTCTTTATGTTTCATCAAATCACTTTGATTTAATTTTTTTGTTTCATCAAATCTCTTTGATTTGATTTTTTTGTTTCATCAAATCTCTTTGATTTGATTTTTTTGTTTCACCAAATCTCTTTTATTTGATTTTTTTGTTACTCTTCCACTACAATAGTTGCACATGACTTCCACCTGCCTATCATTTTAAATGCAGCTTCAAAAACTTTACACATATTTTTGGATGCCACTGTAGATGCCTCTTAGCGTAAATATAGACTTGAATTAAATTATATTCATGAAATTTTGTTCCATATATGCTTCCAAGTGATAAGTAGTGAGAGGCAACATTGAAACAAAAGAATACATCTCTAGAGTGATATTTCCTTTCTAAGTTAGAATTTTCCTTACTTTATAAAGAAAAGAGGAAACATTGTTCAAACTAACCGAGGCTCTTGAAGTTTCCATATCAACTCTCTTTGAAGTGGTTTGATGTAAAATCTTCATAAGAAGGGTGTTTTGGTTGTTGACTGGAAAATTGGACCATTGATAGTAAGTTAGAAATTAATTGGTGGCATGCTATATTTATCCAATTGCACCTATTGCTACTGATTCAAGTACATACATTTATAATTTGTCTCAATTCCAAATTTTATACATCATCGATGGATAAATTAGATGTACTAATGTTAGTATTGAATGCAAGAGTAGTAGTAGTCATATATGGAATACTAATATCATATTCAATATTGTTTCTCTTGATTTTATTTTTATCATTATTGAGGTTGGATGGGAGAAGATGTGTGTTGATTATTTGATCTAAAAAATATGAATATGCATAGGAGTTATTTGCAATAGAATTTTTCACATTGAGTTTAATGGGTTTGATAACAATGGGTTACAAATCTTGGACATGGTTAAAAAATAAAACTCTTCCAAGAATCAAAGAAGACAATGCCTCTCAACTTGGTTTGGAAAAGTGGCTATAACAAAGTTGGAACTTATGGGAATTGTATTGATGGTGGGGGTGGCGAAAAAATAATTTTGATCAATAGGGATAAAGAAGGGATAAAATAGTGGGGATGAACATAGAATGGAGAAATCTCTAGTAGTGGCATTTTGATAAAATACTTCTAGAATGGATAATTCAAGTGTAATATAAAATAGAGATATTAGGATTGGGACTAGGACTTGATAGGCTATAATTTTGTTAAGGCCATGTCTTGTCAATGTTTCTACTACTAAAACTAATATCTCTAAGAAGAGGGATAAGTACTTATAAATTTCTAGAACCACCTCCAACATGTTATCATTCAAGTATCTATTATATTTGTTGAAGGTTAAATGTAATTGCTCATGAACATATGACAAAAGTTGTTTTAACTTATATTATTTGACCCTAAATGTTTAATAATTGAGTCCCTCCTCATATAATAAAATGCAGCATCATACAATATCTTGGTGGGTTGAAAAAGAGCATAGTCTAATTTAGAGCTAGAATCTAAAGTACGTAAGGGAAGAGCATATTTCTTAGAGAAAAAGTTGCACGGATTTGAGTTGACATAGAGGAATTTTTTCATTACATTATTTCCTATCATGGATATAGTCTCCATAACATAAACATAAGAAACTTCTTCTATTGTATCAAAATTCCTATCCATCAATGTTTCTTGGACTCCTAATTTTTGCAACATAATGACCCATCATTGTCTCTTAACACCTCTATATTTATTTTCTTCTATAGATTGTTTTAACTTCTTAGAACTCAAGCGTGATCCTTGAATTCATCCATTATTTTTCTTGGACAATAGGTTTCTTGGAGAAGAAGTTGCAATATTTTGAATTAGTGTAGAGGATGTTTTTCATTTCATTATTTTCTCTCATGGTTTTGACACTCATATCATGAGCATTAGTAGTCTCTTCTATTGTACCATAGGTTCCAAGCCATTATCATTGCTTCGACTTGGGGTCCCTAATTTCTAAAGTGTAAAAAACCAATGGGAATTTTCTAACATATATTTATCTCCTTACCTTTATATAATGTTTCAACTTCTTAGGACTTAGGATCAAGTGTTGAATTCCTTCTTTTTTTCCTTGGACTCTTAGTACTTTGATTTATTTAGTGATTTATCCATTATCTCTTTTGATTTTTTAGTCTAAAATATTAACTTCATTAGAAAATTTACCGATACGATTATTAAAGTTTTTCCTATATTTGTTATTAAAAATATTTAATTTAGATTTCACAAAAACTTGTTGATTGTAGCCTAGTCACAACCAATAGATTCAAGTATCTTTAAGTATTTTGAAGCTACTAAAATAAATTATGATATGCTAACACAAAACCAAAATTTACTACAATGAAACAACACATGGTTTTAGACTATTAGTATCTTATAAGAAAAACAAACTCATTAATAAAAGGGTTCATCTTTTTATTACTAGAAAATATGATTTTTTCATATTACTATCAAAACAAGTTCAAAACTAAATACCCATGTAGTAAATTTATCAAGCTAAACTTCAAGTAGATATTGAAGAAAATTACATAATCTCTCAATTATGCATTATAAGGATATTATTATGACCATTTAACCTATGGAAAATAATAATCATAGACAACTTCAATTGTACATCTATGATCCAAGTCCATTTTTTGGAGTACCTTGACTCCTACCTTGAAGTTGATGACATGCTTGTTCACATCCATGTACTTCTTCATACTTTCTGTAACCTTGATCAAATGATGGTGAGCTATATCCACTCTATCTTGCCAATCCTTGAGATGCTCTATTGCACTCAGAAACTATCTCAAGTATCAGCTAAGAACTGTATGGGGAGTCAACGGTTGTTGCCATGCCGCGAAGTGAAATAGTGAGTATTGGCTTGACCCTGACTTCTGAAGTTTGTAGAAAAATTGTGCAGAGTCCAATAGCTTTGGCCAATTGGATTGATCTTACCAAACAAAGTGCCTCAAATATTCCTCCAACACTGCATTGACCCGCTCAGTTTGACCTTTGGTCTCTGGGTGATGGCTTGTGGACATGAGTAACTTTGACCCTATGAGTTTGAACAATTTAACCCAAAAGTTTGAAGTGAATCTAAGGTCATGATAATTTATGATACTTAATGGAACACCCCAGTTTTTCACCACATTCTGATAGAAATAGTCAGTAACAACCTCTGCTCTGCAAGGTGCCTTCCACAAAACAAAGAAACCATACTTTGTGAACACTTTCGCCCCTCCTAGTCAATCAAAATAGTTTTCTATCAATAAGGCTAGATGGAAAGAAGTTTGATCAACATTTAGAGTCTTTGGAGATGTTGGTATCTTTAAGAATGATTATCAATAGAATACATTTACATGTCAACATAAATTTGACTTGAAGATTGAAATTGGTCCAATGTAATGTTTGATGGAATGATTATTAATAAGGCTAGATGCAAAGAATTTTTATCAACATTAAGAGTCCTTGGGGATGTTGGTATCTTTAAGAATGATTTTCAATAGAATAAATTTACATGTCAACATAAATTTGACTTGAAGATTGAAATTGGTCCAATGTAATCTTTGATGGCATGGTTACACTCCATCTCTATTACTTCAAAGATGCAAAGAGGATTTAGTTTTGAAGTTCTTACCAACAACTCCATTAGATTACTTGTAATAGGTAATGATTTCTTGAACAACAAGTTTGAGGTCATTGCTATAGAAAATGTGTTAGAATTTAATGTGCATTGGACATGAATTCATGAAGAGTAAGTAAATTCAAAAACCAAAATTCGTAAAAACCATATTCAAGTTACCAAAATGAGTTATGAGTTCCTCTCTTGATTCATCTACAATATAGGAACACCCATATTCATCATCCATAATAACATGATGGTCATCAACACTATGAACAAAAAATTTCCTCACATTGGATCTAGAGTTTATCTCCCTCCTATAAGTTCCTTTAATTATGATTATGTACCAAATATATTAGTGAAAGTAGTTGCATGCGTTTTTAAATTATTTTTTCTTATTTTTGTAGGAAAATGAAGCTACAATTACCAAGTTGAAGAGAAGTTTAGTTCATTCAATACTCTCCTTGCTACAAAAACCTACCTTTTTGTACTTTTTATAACCTTGGAAAAAATTGTTATGGCTTGTAACTTGTACTTGGGTTTCAATATTTGTATGACCAAGGAATTTACTTCAAAGTTTCCTCATGTTGAAAAGTATTTTGGGTAAAGTTAAACAAGTATATTTTCTTCCTCTAGTCACATAAACAAATAAAAGGGATAATAAACCTAAAGAGAATAATACAAATCCTAAGGAAGAGTGCAAAATAGATCACTATAAGTATCATGCAATCACAACATATTTGTTTAATAACTATACTTGCTCCAAGGTGACAGCTTTGTATTGTTTATTGTATGAATATCACTCTTGGATTAGGGAGGATTCAATGCATTTTGAACAAGTAGAAAAAGAATAATACACTACATATGTTTGAACCGTAGGTGTTAGAATTGGCTATGGCAGCCACCCAAGATCTATGGACCAAATGGAAAGCACAAGATGAGAGAGAGAAAGATTATGTCAAGAATAAACTGTATTCAATGTCATTAATATGATATGCTGATTATATTTATTAGAGAGAGGAGGGCATAAGTATTATGACAAGTGTCAGAATCTTATGACATGAGACAACTAGGAAGACTTATCACTCCACCAAAGATGGAGAGATAATCACATGATATGTCCACAAAAGGTGGAAGTGATGAGAAATGACATGTCAAGTCCACCAAAAGTGGAAATTCTCCAACAACCTCCTATGTGGTCCCTAAGTAAACTTAACTAAAAGTAATTATGACCTAGGACAAGGTACAAGATATTTAATTACACCAACACCCCCCCTTAAGTGCAACTTAGGGAGTAGTGCACAAATGAAAATGATGCAAGATGGGTCCCGGCTACTAGGCCATGTTAGGTACCCATGTACAAACAATGCAATCAATGCAATGAAATCTCTCACAAACGAGGAAAGGGAGAAAACCTCATGAACAAAACTCCCCCTCAAAAGAGAGATGAAATACAAAAAGTGAAATGCTCTCAATGAAGAATGAGAAGGTAAAAACCCCAAGTGAGAAAAAAACCCCCCATAGACAAACAAGAAGAGAAGCAACCCGTTCAAGCCATCCAAAGTAACCCAAGGATATCAAGATGACTATGAATATTCTGCCACTCCAATCAGGAATCACTAGGAGCCAAAACTGTAGAGCCACAAGTATCATCAAGAAACACAAGAGGGTGGAGATGAAGTGCACAAAACTACTGTCTTCATCTTCTCAAAGAGAATTGTTGCCAAATGTCATCAGAAAATAAAAAGTGAGACATCCACAAACAAGTCTAAATCATCAAAGCAAAATCCAAAGTAATACAATCTGGATGACTATGTGCATCACTGCACTAATCACTTCTATCTCCAAACAACACAAGTAGTCACAAAAGAACTCCACAGGAGATGAGTGACCATGTAAACTGGATGTGAAATGTAGATTGTTCAATTCAAAACCCACAAGACATCAGAAAAAGTTCTCATGCTGTAGATCCTCTTCCCTGATTACACTCAATGGAAAGTAGATGTAACACACAATTTCCCATCAAGATCTCATGGAGATAGGAGACATAAGGAAAGAAATAAGAGAAATGAAATGCCATGATGAGTCTTTTAGACCTTCGATGTAGTCCAAGGAGAAGAAGACATTCTAGAAGGAAAATCAATGCGATTCTTTTTGAGAAGATTTTTCAACTCATCAATATCTTTCTATAACAATAATGTTCTTCATGTCCATCCTTCTTGCAATATGCACAAAAAGGTCTCTCCTTAGATGTTTCTCCTTTGATTCTCCTTTTGAGATGAGGATTCTGATTCTTTATGTGGCTTGTTCATTTTCTTCTTTTGCTTCTTATCAAGATTCCCTGATTCTTTCTGTACCTTAGACTCATTTTCCACCAATGCTTGTGGTTTGGAAGACTTGATTAGACCCATGTTCATTAACTTAGCTTCCTCTTGGATTAGGAGATTTGCAAATTCATCAAACTTAGGATCAACATATGATGCTCCCATAGAAAGTCGATGGGTATGAAAGCCAGAAACAAACACTGAATACTCAGGACCAAGCTTGGATAACACATTCAGAATCAACTGTAAATCCTCTTTTTCAATAGTGCATTCTTTCAATTGTGTTCTTAGTTGCTTGATTTTGGAGATGTAGTCTTGGATGTGGTCAAAACTTTTAGGATCAAGATTCATCAAATCATTATCAATCTGATAGCCTCTAATCTTATCTGTTTTACCATACAATTTCTCAAAAGTATCCCATACCTCTTTAGGTGAATTACATGATTCAATATGAAACTGCAAATCAAATGAGACTAATGAACATATGCATCCAAGTGTTTTCTCACGATCAATCTCCCACATTGCCAATTCTTTAGCATCTGTAGGTTTTTGAATTTTGTCTTTTAGATGACCTATTAGACCTTTCATCATGAGATATTTTGTTACTGATTTTCTCCATGTAGCATAATTATGTGAATTTAGGGGTTTAATTTGAGATCTCCCCATTGCAAGAACACAAACCAAGCAAAAGAATGCAAACAATCACTGCAAGATTACCCCCCAAAATCACTCAATCAAGAAACCCCCCAAGCAATATCTGATTTGACACTTTATATTTAGTGCGTTTACAGTTGCTAGATGCCAAAAAAAGCAAGCTAGACTTGATCTTAGTGCTTACAAATGCCCAAAATAGGCCATAGTATCAAGTACAATTTTTTGGTACAAAATGAGATCAATCCGATCATACCATTGAGAAGTACACAGAAAATCATGCACTTTCAAAAAAAATTGCACTCAAAAATGTTACGGTAGGAGCAAGTTATGAGCTCCCGAAGTTCTCAAAACGAGGACGAAGCAGCAACACCTGTGAGAATCTGCAAATTATGGAAAAACCAAGCACCAAAACCAAAAACTGATTGGACCAGTGCGTAGAACACAAAATTCTAGCCCAAATAAAAAAAAATTGCTCGAAAAAAGGAGTCAAATTGAGCAAGATATTAAGCTTCAAAGTTAGACTGCAAAATCCAAAATGCAATCCGGGAGGGGGCAAAAAATTTTCAAAGAGACTGCTGACGTATTGCTGACGTCATCAATAACATGGTTAAATTTGACGGTTTTCCGCCCGTTACCAGAAAACATGACTCCGCCGGAATATGCTTCGACGGAATATTCTCCCACGGAAGGAATCTATTGCCGGAAATTTGTTGGCCGGAATTTCTTTGAACGCCGCTGGAGGTGAAGGCTGTGGCCAGAGGCCACGCGGTCGAATGAGGGCCTGCCGCGTGGGTGCCCGCAGTACGCGGTACCCTGGTACAATGTCTGCGCAGTACCCTCAGGGTACGTGTGCAGAAAATACTTTGCCCCTTTTTTTATTGATTTGATTTTTCAAAACAAACTTTTACAATGAAAAGTATTTAATTTTTTGAATAAAATTTCAAAAAAATAAAATCCCCCGATACAATATAATTTTTCAGAAATTTTTAAAGAAGAAAATATTTTTATTTTTCTGAAATCGTACCGTGCGTCATAATGACGACTTGGGGGGCCGTACGGCTCTACGGGCAAAAAAAGTTTGCCTCACTGGACAACTGCTCCGAATCAGACGAATTGACAGTCGATTTTAGGGTTTTTGGCCTTTCTGGACGCGATGGCAGGGTCGGATTTGACCCAAAATGCTCCAAAATTGCAGCTACCTTCTGGATCTGGAAACCACTCTTCAGCTTCAAACCCTCATAGATTTGGCCTCATAGCTCCGATTTGGACGAAACAAAAGGCAAAATCGACTATCTTGAACCTTCCGGACACAATGGTGAGCTCAGATTTGCACCAGCAAGCTCGGATTTGAACCTGCAATAAAGAGCCACGAACAGAACCTCCTCAGATCTAGAATATCTCTTCAGAATAAGACTCTCCAATGGCTCCAAACATGCTCTGATACCATGTTAGAATTGGCTATGGCAGCCACCCAAGATCTATGGACCAAATGGAAAGCACAAGAAGAGAGAGAAATATTATGACAAGAATAAACTGTATTCAATGTCATTAATATGATATGTTGATTATGATTTATTACAAATGAGAGACCCCTTGGTTATATAGCCAAGGTAAGAACATAGGAGGGCATAAGATTATGACAAGTGTCAGAATCTTATGACATGAGACAACTAGGAAGACTTATCACTCCACCAAAGATGGAGAGATAATCACATGATATGTCCACAAAAGGTGGAAGTGATGAGATAATGACATGTCAAGTCCACCAAAAGTGGAAATTCTCCAACAACCTCCTATGTGGTCCCTAAGTAAACTTAACTAAGGTATAATTATGACCTAGGACAAGGTACAAGATATTTAATTACACCAACAGTAGGTTTTTGGCACCAATGCACTTCTCTAGCTCTTCTAGGGTTTTTCACCTAAAAGGAGAGAGGTAGGGCCAAAAAGGCTAACTAGGTTCATTCAATTATGTTATGTGTGATGTTACTAAAGCTAAATGAGATGATTTAAATGAAACTAAGCTATGAAATTGATCGAATCTGAATACAAAACTTAAGAAACAAATGATGTTTGAAAACACATTGTGTAATGCAACAATGAACTAGAAATGAATGCAAAACCTAACAGAAATGAACCAAACTGAAAGTGTGCACTTGAGATATGGATGAGGTCTGGAAATGACTTCTAGAATGTTGTTGATGCTGAAATTTAGACCTGGTGGGACTCATTCACCATTCTGGGTGAATCAGTCCTAGTTCTGGAAAACTGTACCAAGCCCTTTTCTGCCAAATGGGTGTCTGAATCTCCAAAAATATTTAGGAAACAGGTACAATAGGACTCATTTGCCACTCTAGGAAAATTAGTCCATTTTAGATTTTTTGAAAAATCAAAAATGGAATTTGTAGCTTTCAGTCTACTCAATTTGCACCTCCAGGTACCTAGATCTAAAACCTTGATTTTCGAAGTTGTAAATGACTTTTTGTGTAGATTTTGGCCTTGCAAAAGTGGAGATGAATTCAAAAAAATTTGCAACCTAATCTTCAATCATGTCCAAGCCATCCATGCACCTAAATCTACAAACACAAAATGAAAGAGAAAGAAATGGTGAATGTTAGGGCATAGGGGTTTGCCTTGGTCAAACCCCTTTTTAGGTAATTAAAACAAAATGATGAAAAGATGTAATGAAGCATGAAATAATGGAGTTTTTACCTTTCCGTGATTATTGAACTTGAATTTCTGCAGCAAAACATGAAGATTATGCCCTTGAATGTCTGAAAAGTGCTACCTTGGTGGCTTAGAATGACATAACCCTAGCTTGCTTGACTTGAGATAGAAGGATGGTGAATGAATAATGAATAATGTATGTGTGTGAGATGAAGGATTAATGAGAGATGTAAACTAAGGATAAAAACACATATTTATACACTCTTGTTCCTTAGTAACCCATTCATACCTCATCAGAGGCCGACATCAAGTGTTTTTGAATAAAAACCTAAAAGGAATTTTTTAAAATTTTGAATTTGGAGCCAAGGGGGACTCATTCGCCACCCATGGTGAATGGGTCCCACCTAGGACCTAAAAATGGGTGTCGGGAATTATCTTGTATTTAATGTTGTTTGTCAGGCTAACATTCAAAAATACACTTAATTAAAGCATATGAGGGCATAAAGGGACCAAATAAAGCATAAGAAAGGTGTAAATAGTGAAGTTATGCCTACAAAAGTGTGAAATCTTGTTACAAGACTTTACAACACTTCAAAATAGGACTTGATTAGTGATGAAAAGGTTATTTTTAGGTAAATTGTAATGAATAGAGTCTAGAAGAGTGTAGAAATGTCTTACAACACTTCACAACACCTTCACAAGACATCATTAAACGAATTTTATTCAATTTGCAAGGGTCCAAGACCTAGTGTGGATGCATAAAATGCCTCACAACACTAGATTAAGGCCTCATTAAGTCTATTTTATCATGAATTAATCCCATGTCAAGCAAAGGGTCCTGTTTTCTATGAAACATTTAGCCCCCACTTTAGTGAGAGGATGAACTTGCTTCAAACTCACACTAAAGTAGATAATCAAGAGAGATTCGAGTGTATAGATGCAGATGACAATGAATGACAAAGATCAAGAAGACAGTCAAGCCCCTAGGATCAAAGATCCTAAGTCAAACCATCAAGATACAAAATCATGTAATGGAAAGAACTAAGACAAATGAAAGTGAGGTCGATCAAGCTTCGATCGTCTGTCCAACTAGTTGTGGATTAGATCTAGGTTGTTTGTTTCAGAAAGGAAATGTGTACTCACTTTGGGGCGATGAAACTCTTGGCTATCCACCGGGTGAGAAAACCCAAAAGTATACTCACTCTGGGGCCACGAAACTTTTGGTTGTTCGTGGGGTGAGAAATCCCAAAAGGTGAGAAACATACCCTAGTTGGTATGCACTCACAAACACAAAGGTGGCTATGGGGAAAGTCGTTCCACTGAATGGGCTTCCTGCTCAACCATATCAAAGTTATACCTCCTGATAACTTTAACAAGGTGCCACAAAGATTATGTTGTTTCAAGCTCTATGAAGTAAGCAAAACTTCTTATGCTTGACACTCATAGACATTGTTAATGCAAAATAGTGTGAGGATTGTTCAAAGGGATTTTTCTTTGTTCGTGCAAGGTCTCATCTTAGGGAACATCATGCTTAATGTCTCCAAGAGAGGATAAATGCCAAAGAAGTATCATGCTCCTGGAGGGAATCAAGCCCAATGATTCCACCAAGAAAAGGATGCATCACAATAAGAAAGAAATTGCACAATGAAATGTGAGTGGTGATGTTTTCCCCCACTTTAAATCGGTTGTGTATATCGGTTATGTGAGC
This sequence comes from Sequoia sempervirens, assembly GCA_007258455.2. Taxonomy (NCBI): domain Eukaryota; kingdom Viridiplantae; phylum Streptophyta; class Pinopsida; order Cupressales; family Cupressaceae; genus Sequoia; species Sequoia sempervirens. Next base: position 113,677 of record VDFB02333597.1, read on the forward strand.
AATTGCTTTAAAGTAGAAGAAGAGGACATGGGAGCTTACTCAAAAATCCCTATGCCAAGTCATATGTTTCCGATAAGCTACATCATAAAGAAAGGTTAGTATGTCACATGTGAATCAATCTTAAGACATGGCATCCATATCCCAAGTTTTCTCTTAAACTTTCATGAAAGGTTAACGAATAGTCAAAAGAGACAGCAACAAGTGACATACGAGGACAAGGCTATTAAACCCCTTGCCCCCACTTAGTGTATAACAAGTGAGCTTGGAATGGATGAAAGTGAGTATCAAGGGAAGGAATTGGGTGCTCCCACATAAGGAAGAGCACCACACTCCTTGAGAGGTTGAATGTTATTGTTGTGAAAAGTATTTGATGAAAGTGGAGATAAGGGAGATACCCCTAGATTGGTCTTGAAAGAGTATGATATGTCAGTTTTTTTCATGTGTTTATTGTATCCATGTGTAGAAGGAAGATTATAACCGATACCATAACAGTCTTCCAAGTTAGATGAAGGGGGTGTGTGGTAGTGAGAAGGATTGGTTTCTTTACAAGAACACAAATCCTTGTTAATGTTATGTGTCGTTGCTTCATGAGGGATGAGAGTTATATTTCCCCCATCACCACCATGGGGTGATTTGGTGGAACTAAGTTGAGAAAATGGAACACAAGGTTGGTTGGGTTGAGGTGGGGATATTGCACACCCTCCCGAAAAGGGTGGTGTGAAACTCCAATCACTACTAGAACTTGTATCTGAAAATAAATTGTTTGTATATGACTCTTTGGACCATGAGGGTGAGATTTTGGAAATATTATGGGAAGGAGGGGTAGAATCTAATGATCCCCAATTATCACAAAAGAGTTTGGTTGTAGGTGAAGAGTTAGCATCAACACGTATAGGTTCAAGTTTTGATCTAGGAATGAAAGCATTAGGGGAGTTGGAAATGTTGTGATCAGTTGAGGCATAGCTTCACTCAACTGCATCAATTGTGTATATCTTGCTATTGTATTCAAATTTCATTGTATGATGAAGAGTAGAGGGGACTCCTTTCATAGCATGAATCCATGGTCTCCCTAGGATAAGATTGTATGTAAAGGGTCCTTGCATGATATGAATAGAGGTAGGAAACACTACAGGTCCAACCTCAATAGGTAATGTGAGCATACCAAGTGGTTGCCTATGAACATTGTCAAAGCCACAAATATGAACATCATTAAGTTGAATGACCTTTTTGTCCATGTCGAGTTTGTGTATGAGGTCCATGCTGCAAACATTAATTTTTGATCCATTGTTGATGGGAGTGTACCTAATTAGAGTTTCATTAATGATCATCTTTATCATTAAGGGATCATTTTTGTGTTGAATCTCAAGTGGGGGTAATTCATGTTTAGGGAATGTGATTTCTGACTAAGTGGCTTGTATGGGATGAGGGGAGGATGTTACATGATTCGGTTTTATGTAAGATTGGATCTCTTCCTTATGTATTTCCAACATTTCATGGAAGAGAAGTTTGATTGTTGGTGAAAGTTGAATGAGCTCCCATACATATATATTAGCAGGAGTCTTTTTAAGATCTTCAACACTAGGCACTTTTTGAGGAAAAGGTAATGGTGTAGGAGTGTTGTGCAGTCCCCTAGATGTTTGAGTCACTAAGTTACAACTTAGTGGCTGCAAAACATTGTTTAAAAAAGAGGGTAAAAATTTGTTGAATCAGCAACGCATTACAAAGGGGAAGAAATCTCCCAACAAAAGCAACAAAACAACCCCAAATTAAGATACACCTAAGAAGCACCTCATATCTTCCATAACCAAATCTTCAAGAACCAAAGCCAAATCTTCAAGGAGATTGTCCCACTCCGCCACATTCCAAGTCCCCATCTGCTCAGAAGCCCACCTAGCCAAGCCATCAGCCACCTTATTCCACTCCCGAGGGACATGACAAAAGACAACAGATTCTAAGGTAGTGCCCAAAGCAACAATTTTCTTAACCACCACCGCCAACTGCCAATTCACCTCCTCAAACCGCCTCCTATTTAAAAGGTCAATAACAACTTGAGAATCCGATTCACAAACAATCCTTCTCCATCCCAGAGCACAAGCCCATTCCAAAGCCAGAAGAATGGCAGTGGCCTCCATGAGGTTATTAGTATGCTGACCTCTATAAATAGAGAAAAAAAACACCACCACTCCAGATCCATCTCTACCAATGCCACCAACACCAGCATGCCCAGGATTTCCTCTAGAAGAGCCATCAGTATTAATTTTTAACTCTCCCAGAGCAGGGGGACACCAGTGACCAGCCCGACTAACCTTCTCCCTCCCGCGCCTATGGCGAACTATCCTCACAATTCCTTTTCCCCCTAGGGATAGCCCCAATGCACTAGCAACTCCAAAATCACCAGGATCCACAGGAATAGACAAATCGCACTTAGCTGTCAAAGTTTCCTGAAGACCCCCCAAAATTCTCAACCATAACTGACCAATCTGCAGCTTTCTATCCAAAAAGATTCTTTGATTGCGTTCCAACCAAATATGCCAAATTATCAGGCTAGGGCCAATAACCCAAGCAATTAAAAGAAAAGAAGTCCTAACTGAAGGGGACCCTTGACTTTCCCAGAATTCCTTTGAAGAAAAAACATGTCTACACGACATATGCCACAGATTCCACCAAAAGTGTCGAATGGCTTTTGCAAAGGAGCACTGAAAGAAAAGATGAGAAATACACTCTTCATGTCCAGCACACATAACACACATAGAAGGTCCCTGGAAGCCACGCTTACAGAGATTCTCCCAGGTAAGACATTTTCCTTGCACCACTAACCAAGAGAATAAATTGCACTTAGGCCATGCAAACTTATTCCAAACCTTCTTCCACCAAGAGATCTCAGTACTCCCAAACAACTGTTTATCAAGGACTGCATAACCTGAAGCAATAGAGAATCTTCCTTTTGGATCAGAGTCCCAAGCCAGCACATCATGCCCAAAAAGGGAACTACAAGCATGTCTAGACAAAATCCCAGCAAGCTCTTGACGGTCCTCAACTGTGCCATCAGGAGGCCATTCCCTTGGGTCCTTCCACCTGAAAATAGTAGCCTGCCCCAATGTTTGAAGAGTTTTAAAATCAGCCATGTGACAAAAACCAGCATCAATGAAGTGTTGACACAAATTTTGCAAATGAGGATGAGAAGCCAAAATGGGAGGATATCCATCCCAAGAATCATGCCAAAAAAGAGCTTCCTTACCCTCATTACAAATCCAGAACAACCCCTGCTTGACCAACTTGGCACCCCTTTTAAGAGTGCACCAAATCATAGAACCCTTCCCTTCTAAGCTAAAGCGGGCCACATCAGCACTCTCGACCTCACCAAGATACTTTGAGGTAAGGATTCTTGCCCACAACTGGTTTTGCTGAGAGTACCACTGCCAATATAGTTTCGCAGCAAGAGCTTGCCCATTCAAGTCAGTCCTGCGAAGCCCCAACCCGCCTTCCTGCTTCGGTCTACAGATGACATCCCATTTAACCAAGCTCCACTTTCTATGAAGAAGGTTGCCTATCCAAAGGAATTTCCTAGACAATTTTTCAAAATCTTTGATAAAATTAGATGGTGCCGAGAGGACAAAGCATCTATATATAGGAAGAGCTTGAACCACAGACTTTAGCAGAGTCACTCTACCAGCAGGAGAGAGCCACCTGCAAGTCCAATGACTGACCAGATTGCGAAACTTGTCTAAAATCCCCTTCCAAAACAATTTAGGAAGCGAGCGAACCGCAAGCGAGATGCCAAGATAAACAAAAGGAAGAGTACCAATCTGGAAATGGAGAATACCAGCGATCCTCCTTTGAATAATCTTCAGAGTATTAAAGAAATAAATAAAGGACTTCCCTTCATTGATTCGTTGACCTGAAGCAGCCAAGTAACAATCTAAAGTGCTATGCCATCTGACAGCTTCCTCAACCTTGGCACGGCCCATGAGAGCAGTATTGCCAACAAACTGCAGATGAGACTGAGAGGGAATATTATTTCCCCAGCTCCACCCCTGTATCAAGCCACACTCCACGCGAGATCTTATAAACCTCCCAAGGCCTTCCACAAGCAAAATAAACAAATAGGGAGACAAGGGATCTCCTTGTCTAAGCCCCCTAGAAGCCTTGAACAACTCAGAGGGTTCACCATTAACCAACACAAAGAAGGAAGAAGAAGTGACACAACTCCTGACCCACTCAATCCAATCACCAGCAAAACCAAAAGCTTCCAGAAGCTTGAACAAGAAGGCCCATTTAACACGATTGTAAGCTTTAGCCATGTCCAAATTGATGAACATGGCTTTCTCTTTAGAGCCCGCCATAGAATGAATGGTCTCGGCAGCAATAATGACACCATCTGAAATTTGTCTACCAGCAACAAAACCCCCTTGTTCTTCTGAGATTAGTCTACCTAACCAAGGTTTCAGCTGCTCAGCAATCAGCTTTGTGATAATTTTATACACCACATTACACAAAGCAATGGGCCTAAAATTATCCAAAGTATTAGCTCCCACCTTCTTTGGTATGAGGGTCAAAAAAGTAGCATTCATAGATCTCAACATTTGTTTGTTCAAAAGAGATTCTTGAACAACCGCCAAAAGGTCCAGTTTAATCACTTCTCAAAACTCCTGGAAGAATTCAGCTGGAAACCCATCAGGCCCTGGGGCTTTTCCTCTTTTCATCTGAAAAACAACTGCCTCAAGCTCAGATAAAGGGATAGGACAAAGCAAAGAATCATTCATTTCTCTAGTAACCAAATTCGGTATGCTACCCAGGATCAAAGCTTCATCCTCCTCCGCAGGAGGGGAATCCTCAGACAGCAACGCAGAGAAGAAATGGGTAGACTCAGCAGAAATAGAAGCGAAAGACGAAAAAGTCTCTCCATTCTCCGATACTAAAGAGGAGATAACATTACCTTGCTTTCTGTCCTTCACAAAGTTGTGGAAGAAGGAAGTATTCTTGTCTCCAGCCTGGAGCCACTCAATTCTGGATTTTTGTTTCCAAAAGATCTCCTCCCTTAAGTTCCATTCTTCCACAACCTTCACCGCAGCCGCTTCAAGCACACCAAGCTCCTCCGTGAAACCTTGGTCTCGAATTTGCCAGGTAATTGAATCCAACTTAGACTGAGCATTTTTCTTTTCTTGGAAGAGATTACCAAAGTGCTGCCTATTCCAACGCTTCAACTTATACTTCACAAACTGGAGTTGCTTTGAGAAGGAGTACATAGCAGTCCCATGAGCCATCTTCCCAAAACTCCACCATCCAAGAACTAAGTCATGAAGAGAATCATCCTTGAGCCACATAAGCTGAAACTTAAAAGACTGGTTTATACCTTGTCGGGGTAAAGTAGCAGTAAGTTTGATAGGTCAATGATCAGAACCCCTGCCATCCAAAATCTTAGAGCTAGTCACCCACCTATCCCCTATCCAAAAATTGGAAACCAGGAATCTGTCAAGTCTTTTAGAAATAGTTGCTTCCCCACATCTTCTATTACTCCAGGTAAATAACCCATTACTCGGCTTGATGTCAACCAGGTTCAAGAGGGCAATATTATCCCTCAAGAGAGTCGAAGCAGAATCCAGACGGACATTACCACCCCGCTTCTCCTCTAAAGAAGTGACAGTATTAAGATCTCCAGCCAGGATCCAAGGAAGGTAAGGATCCAGAGACCTCACATATTGCACATGATCCCACAATAGAACCTTACCCTGAAGGTTAGTCGGTGCATACAAGTTCGAGAAGAGAACTCTCTCCCCTGACTCAAGATGAGAAGCAACACAAGAAATTGAACATCTGCAAGAGAACCACCAAATAGGTCTAACTCTGCGTGGGTCCCACAAACAAGCCACCCCCCCAGAATTACCAAATGCCCCAACACATTGGCACTGGCCTCGACCCCAAATCCTAGAAGCCACCACCAACATACTATCAATAGACAACTTAGTTTCCTGTAAGAAAACCACATCAGGAGAATGAGCCAAAATCAAATCCTGAATAGCCTTTTGTCTAGGGATGCTATTCATACCCCACACATTCCAAGAAAGCACAATCATCGAAGAGGCTGAGAGAAGTGAGGATCAATAGTCTTCACCGAACCTGACTCTACCAACGTCTCACCAGTTAGCTTGACTTTTTCCTGATCCTTCTTTCTACCCACCTTAAGAGATTTCTCAAGAGCCCCTTTCTTGAAATTTTTTTGATGCAGACCTAAACCAGGGGGGTGAGTCTTCTGTTTACCTAGATCAGAAGCACCTTGCATCTCAGGGATAGCTCCACCAATGTCTACAGGCCCACCAGATGCCTCCAACACCAAATCAGTCGTAGCCAGAGCAAGGTCTGGAGAAGATTCAACAGTAGCTATCTGAGCACCCTGTACTCCAATCTGAGTCAAATTTGGAGTCCCAGAAGACTGAACTCTAGGCACCTCCTCCACTAAAGAATTCCCTGATCTCTATAGGACTTCTTGAAAACCCTCCTCTTGAACTAAATCCTCAAGAGCCTCAAATCTGTTGAGAGTCTCTTCCTCTTGTCTATCTTTAAATGATCTCTTTTGGCCTCGATTACGATTCCTAGTCTTTATTGGGATAAATCCCTCCTTATCAGCCCCCCCTCCCTGCATGGGAGCTTTACCCTTATCTGCATTCAAAGAGGGCTGAGAAGAAGCATTACTTGTACCAAAAACACCTGAAGCATGGGGACACCTCCGTTGGAGATGTCCATACTCATGACATACTCGACACCTGAATGGTAGCATCTCGTAGTCTAACAGTTGAGTCCAGGAGCAGGATCCAACAGTCATATCAATAGAATCTGGTAACGGGTTACTCAAATCAATTTCAACACAAACCCTAGTATAAGAAAAAATGCGCTTATTCAAAGTCTGTTGAGAAGGGCCAATAGGTCTTCCTAGCAACAACGCAATCAACTGCAATATATCACTTCTCCAACATTCTAGTGGTAGCCGAGGCAGACGAACCCAAACTGGGACTCTAGAAGGTAATTCCTCTGCCGAGTTAAAGCCAGCATGCCATGGTTTGATGAAAAGACCCACCTGATTATAGAAGTACGGACCACCTTCAAAATCCCTGTTTCGGTCAGAAACACACGAGAAATCTACCATAAAGAAGTTATTTGCAGCCATTAGAATATCAAAGTCACCTTCCGGGTTCCATGTCTTACGAATCCAATTATCAAGAAATGTGAAAGAAACCCTCATCCCCAGGAACTTGCAAATCAAAACATGGTTGCAATAGTATTCGATATCTTCAGCTACCGATTCTGACTGCACTACTAAAATTGGACGTTCTTGAGACCTCTCCAAGCATCCGTTAACCTTATGCAGTTTAAGGGCACCATTTCGAACCCCACCTGAACCAGAAGAATGTTGAGGAGGAATATTAGCATTCACCCCAGCCAAAGCAGAATCAATACCTGCCATATCTAAAGACACATGGGCATCCATTTATAACACCAGTATGAAGGCTCTTGCAGCCCCCCACTCACCAGGCCAAAGCCAAAATAAGAGCCCAGAACGGGCGCACCAACACAAGAAGCAGCAATAAAAAGGAAAAAGAACGCGCCTCCCCAAGTATGCACCATGCACAGACCAGAGGACGCTAAGATTGAAGAGAAAAAACCCCTTTTGGAGTCCGAAAAATCTGTCCTCAACACAGCACCAGAGGAAGAAAAAACATAGCACCCACAGAAGAAAACCCAATGGCAGCCTGGTCCCCTTGACCCCCCGCAAGCAAGCATACACCCAGCGCACAGAAAAAATAGACTGCAAGCTAGGGCTCGGGTGCCCTAGCTCGCTTGCACTCCCACGTGATCGCCATCCTCTCCCCAATTCTATTTGACATACCAATAAGTCCCCGGCTGCAAAACATTGTTATGCGTAGAGTGAATCATGGATTTCAAGACATCTCTAATTTTTTTGTGTTTTTCACTAATGGAAGGTAACTTAGAAATATCACTAATTAAAGGAGATCCCACTTGTGTCATCATAACCTCAAAATTTTTGTCTTGATTGACATGATGTGTTGGTGAAGGGGATTCAAATGTCACTTGAGTATCCTTATCTAGGGAAGGTTTAGTAGTTGAAGGATATGTGTCAATGTTCATATGTTTGTGCACCATGATATTCTCCCTAGGAGGAGAGTTTTTAGGAGAACAACAAGCCAAATGTTTGTGATATTCATAGGTTGGTTCTTCTAAAAGGACTTCATTGCAAGTAGGGGAATGATCAATGGTTGAAGATTATATTTCAAGAGGGGTTTCCCCAGGTGAAGGGGGAAAACTAAGATATTCATGACCTTCATTGATTGTGTTGTCTAACATCAAAGTATCTACTTCACAACTAGGAGAGATACTAGAAGAAGAACAAATGTTGTTGTCATGATCATCTAAGGTTTTGTTATGTTGGTTGTGAATGTATTGTCCACCAAGAGAGGTAAAAGGAGAGAAACAACTAGGATTCTCAAAACTCTCATTAATTGATTCTTCTACTAAAATATCTTTGTCACCAAGAGGAGAGATATTATGAGAAGAACAAGTATGATTGTTAGGAATGGCCCAAGTTGTAGTCTCTTTCACTAAAGCACTCTCATAGGGAGGAGATAGGAAATGTTTCTTAACATGTCTACATATGCAAGGTACTAGGATTGTTTGAATAAGAATGAAAAGCACATATAACCATTTTATGCATTGTTTCAGCAATATGAACAATGTATATGCAAAGATACAAAACACTCTTATCCAATATATGCAAGATTTGACGAATGCAAACAATGTACATGCAAGCATGAAAATCACTTTTACCAAACTAATGCAAAGCTTTATGAATAGAAATATTGTATATGCAAAAGTGAAAAGTACTTTTATCAATGTTATGCAAAATTGCAAAAATGGAAGCATTTTCACATCTAAGAATGTGTGCAAATGAAGTGATTTGAAGAATGAGGAATCTAAAAAATGTTTTTGACCTAAATGCATAAAAAAAAATGTTCCAAAAACTTTCCAGACTTATACTATATGGTACTAGGAGGCTTAGGAAGCACAAAAATGAGGTTTCTGATGCAGGAACAGACAGTAAAAAATCTAGACAGGGACTGATTCGCCCAGTATGGCGAATGAGTCCCAGTATTGGTTTTTTGCAAAATTTTCAGAAATTTTGAATGGTTTTTGATGTGTTTGAGGTTGTATGATGCAAAATTAAGATGGAGATGTAGAATTTCAAAGTTTTGTAAGGAAATTGTATGCAAAAATGCAAGTTAAATGCACTTTTTTCTAATACAAAAATTTGAAACCCTAGATGCAAATTAACCAATGCAACTCTAATGCAAGTTCAATGCAAGCTAGGATTAGGATGAAAATGGACTCCAAATCAGAAAATGAGATGTTGAAAAAGCAGGTTCACCAAAATGAACCATAGGTTTTTGGCACCAATGCAGTTCTCTAGCTCTTGTAAGGTTTTTCACCTAAAAGGAGAGAGGTAGGGCCAAAAAGGCTAACTAGGTTCATTCAAATTATGTTATGTGTGATGTTACTAAAACTAAATGATATGATTTAAATGCAAATAAGCTATGAAGTTGATCAAATATGAATACAAAACCTAAGAAACAAATGATGTTTGAAAACACATTGTGTAATGCAACAATGAACTAGAAATGAATGCAAAACTTAACAGAAATGAACCAAACTAAAAGTGTGCACCTGATATATGGATGAGGTCTAGAAATGACTTATGGAATGCTGTCGATGCTGAAATTTAGACTTGGTGGGACTCATTTGCCATTCTGGGTGAATAAGTCCTAGTTCTAGAAAACTATATCGGGGCCCGTTTTAGCCAAATGGGTGTCTGAATCTCCAAAAATCTTTAGGAAACGGGTATAGTGGGACTCATTTTCCACTCTAGGTGAATTAGTCCATTTTGGATTTTTTGAAAACTCAAAAATGGAATCTGTAGCTTTCGGTCTGCTCAATTTGCACCTCCATGTACCTAGATCTGAAACCTTGATTTCTAAAGTTGTAAATGACTTTTTGTGTAGATTTTGGCCTTGCAAAAGTGGAGATGACTTCAAAAATTTTGCAGCCTAATCTTCAATCATGTCCAAGCCATCCATGCACCTAAATCTGCAAACACACAATGAAAGAGAAAGAAATGGTGAATGTTAGGGCATAGGGGTTGCCTTGGTCAAACCCCTTTTTAGGTAATTAAAACAAAATGATGAAAAGATATAATGAAGCATGAAACAATGGAGTTTTTACCTTGCCATAATGATTGAACTTGAATTTCTGCAACAAAACATGAAAATTCCGCCCTTGAATGTCTGAAAAGTGCTACCTTGGCGACCTAGAATGACAAAACCCTAACTTGCTTGACTTGAGATAGAAGGATGGTGAATGAATAATGAAGAATGTATGTGTGTGAGATGAAGTATTAATGAGAGATGTAAAATGAGGAGAAATATTTATACACTCTTGTGCCTTAGTAACCCGTTCATACCTCATCACAGGCCAACATCAAGTGTTTTTGAATAAAAACCCTAAAGGAATTTTAAAAAAAATTGAATTTGGAGCCAAGGGGGACTCATTCGCCACCCATGGCAAATGGGTGCCACCTAGGACCTAAAAATGGGTGTCGGGAATTATCTTGTATTTAATGTTGTTTGTCGGGCTAACATTCAAAAATACACTTAATTAAAGCATATGAGGGCATAAAGGGACCAAATAAAGCATAAGAAAGGTGTAAATAGTGAAGTTATGCCTAGAAAAGCATGAAATATTTTTACAAGACTCTACAACACTTCAAAATAGGACTTGATTAGTGATGAAAAGGTGATTTTTAGGTAAATTGTAATGAATAGAGTCTAGAAGAGTGTAGAAATGTCTTACAACACTTCACAACACCTTCACAAGACGTCGTTAAAAGCATTTTATTCAATTTACAAGGGTCCAATACCTAGTGTGGATGCATAAAATGCCTCACAACACTAGATTAAACCCTCATTAAGTCTATTTTACCATGACTTAATCCCATGTCAAGCAAAGGGTTCTTTGTTGCAATTTTTTTTTAATAATGCATATGCTTAAAAAAATTGGCTTACAATAAAAGAGAAATTGTCAATCATTGTAGTAATTGATGATATTTGGATCAAGGTTATTAACTAAACCGAACGTATTTTGCATATATTCTCAAGACAAGTCAAAGTTTGATCAAATTACAAAAAATCATACAAAAATTTTGAGAACTCTGGATAATGAGTTAGATCACATAAAAATTCAAGTTTCATGTGAATTTTTTATTCCAATTAAAAGAAGTTTTTTTTTTTTTTTTTTATAATGGACATAATTAATTCTATAGATGGAATCATAGATGAGAAGAGACACACAAAATCATGATACTATTTTTTTATGCATTACACATTGGATATTGATTTCATAAATACTTCTCTCTTGACGCAATATTGTTGGCATGGGTTTTGGTTACCAACAAAAAAATTACATTAGTTGATATTGGTGGGTTATTTTAGTGTTTTCTTGTGCCCCCACAATTTTGGGTTGGAACCTAATAACTAGCATGTTGAAAGAAATTCATATGTAGGATGTGAACTTGAAATTGAAGAAAATAATTTAAATGTAGTTCATAGCTCTGGCCAACTAGAATTAAACTAAAGGATTGCCCTATTACTTTAAGATTAAAGATAGTAAACACTTAATATCTTAAGAAATAGTATGTGTTTACCTTAAAATTAATTCAAGAACCTCATCTAAGTCAGGCAACATATTAATTATTAACACAATTTATTTTGGTGCTCTTACACATAGAACCTATTTAAACCTAGGGTTCCCATCATGAAAAATATAGTCAATAAATGTAGATTAGATAAATATAAAATAAAATAAAAAATTATGAAATTAGTTCAAGATATAATTTGTTAAATTATCCTTTAGGAATTCCATGTTTATATTTTTCAAATGTAAGTTAGGTGGAGAACAAGAAATTGGGAACATTAATACGACAACCATAAAAGCATATGATGTAAAATAGTATCAAAGAGAAATCAAAAGTAAATATGAGCTCTATATAATTACACAAACTAGAAACTTCATCTATAGTACCCTAATAACTACCAATCATAGCAACAAATAAATCAAAATATATTGTTATCTAAAATAAATTCCAATTAGAATATAAATATCATAAATGATGTATGTTTGTTACTTTTTTTATCACAATTAAATCTATTTGTGTTGGTTTAGAATAATTATTTTGTGAATACAAAATCAACAAATATGTGTTGAATTCTACAAGATTAATTATAAACAATTACCATATATATGCATGCATTGTGATATCCTAGAATATAAACATTATTGAAATGGGAAATAACTTGTCTTCATGATATGCAAGTAGAATAAGTAAAAATATATTTGTGATATCTTTTTGAATATAATATAATTGTTAGAGTAATCATGCATTAGCTAATGATTAATTAATCTTTAATTGATTATTAGTTTAATTTATTCTCATGCACTTAAGCTAAACTTAGGATTGCTTTATTAAGTTAACTAAGTGCTTTTCTATGTTAACTAAAGTGAGCTATTATTAGATCATTTTGTCTCATCACATGTGATGTTGACACTTGTCCTGATGTAATCCCTTTACCACTTAGGGTTGCTCCTATATAGCACTCAACCCTCATTGTATTATCACTCTAGAGATTTACTCTTGAACTCTCAACTTTTGAGGACTTTTGTTTTCCTTGAAGACTCTTGAGGTTCATTGTTGTAGCTTTTTCTTGTTGAGGAATATTGCACATATTGTTTGCAGATCTCTTGCGTGGAAGGTGTCTTTGTTCATTGTTTGATCTAGTGGCTCATGTTTTTCACAATTCTAACATGGTATTAGAGTGTGGATTCATCAAACCCCTTCTCGATTTATGAGGTTTTTTCTTCATAGTTAGGGTTACAAGAGCAAATTTGAAATCTTCATTCTTGTTTTTGCTTCTTCTTCTTCTTTTTTTTTTGTTTTGCATTTATGCTTTTTTAAAGCAAAAAAAAACAAGAAAAAATCCACCACCCTAGGGTCATATGGGCAACCAGTGCCCAACCCTTGGGGGGGGGGCTAATTTGCTTTTTCTTTTTTGCTTTTTTACAAAATAGGTAGAATTAGAGCACAAATTTTTGCTCGAGTATCAAAATTGGGTGAACGAGATATCGTCGAAAAGTTGGTTTTGTCAAATTTCCAGTGGTGTGGGTCTCATCACTTGATTTTTCTATTGGTGCATTCTATAGCCTATTGAAGTCAGAGGAGTTGTTTTTAGTCCCAAGCTCATAACTTTTGATCAGTCTCTCTATTTTTTACGATTCTAGTGGCATTGGAACTATTTTTCAGAGCTCTTCACAGCCATCCATGCATATTTAAAAATTTCTCTCTAGGTACATTTTATTTAGGTTTTTTGTGTTTTCGCACTCTAGTGAATTACTTTGACGTCTTAGCTTCTAGAAAATTTTTGTTTGTGTGGAATGACTCATTTTTGGTTGTTCAATATGTATTTTTAGTATTCTATCTTATTTGGACATTGTAGACATCTTTTTCATGCACATTATCTTATGTAGATGCACTGAGATAAAGTGTCATTCTAGCGTATATTTTTTTGGGGGATTTTTCACATCTTGTTGTGCCTTTTATATTCACACTATGATATAAAGTGCCATGGGGGGTTGATGTTTGCCTTTGGTTTTCCTTCACACCTTTGTCAAGTGAGTGTCCCTTCCACAACAATAATGAATCCTAATGATTCTTGCCTTATGCGTGTGTGACTTAGTTTGCACACCCTTTTATTTGTAGGTTGTTTCTCCTACGTGCACTTCTTGGACTCACATAGTTTCTCTCCCTTTTCAACATTATGGGGGGGTTCTACTGTTGGTGCTAATGCTTCCTTGGTTTCATGTTGGAGTGATCTATCTATCTAGTTCTTGTTCTTGTGCACTAGTTGGATGCAGTGAGTACATCAACGACTGGTTACCCATGCATTTTGGTGAGATGGATCATTTACCATATGGACACTCTTGCATTCTTGTTTCTATAGGTTCTTCATTTTAGCTCTATATCAGTCATCATTCGACAATAGTCTATAGCTTCTTCGTACTTCAACAATGTTCTACATGTTCCTCTTTTTTAGGAAATTTTTGGCTGGAGGCTTCTTAGTCCTTCACATTGATTTGGAGGCTTTTTCAATTTTTCATTTGTCTTTCCCTCTTTTTGAGAGGATTTTTCTCCCACTATGGTTTTCTCCTTTTCTCTAGTTGTGAGAGATCTTTTATTTGTACATTGGTACCTCACCAAGCCTTGTTTGTCGGGACCCATCAGGCATTATTTTTAGGGTTTTTAGCTACTCCCTAAGTTCATCTTAAGGGGGTGTTAGAATAATCATGCATTAGCTAATAATTAATTAATATTTAATTTATTATTAGTATAATTTATTCTCATGCACTTAAGCTAAACTTAGGCTTGCTTTATTAAGTTAACTAAGTGCTTTTCTATTTTAACTAAAGTGAGCTATTATTAGATCATTATGTCTCATCGCATGTGATGTTGATACTTTGTCTTGATCTGATCCCTTTATCGCTTAGGGTTGCTCCTATATAACATTCAACCCTCATTGTATTATCACTCTGGAGATTTACTCTCGAACCCTCAACCTTTGAGGACTTTTTTTTTCCTTGAAGATTCTTGAGGTTCATTGTTGTAGTTGTTTCTTGTTGAGGAATATTGCACATATTATTTGTAGATCTCTTGCATGGAAGGTGTCTTTGTTTGTTGTTTGATCCTATGGCTCATTTTTTTCACAATTCTAACAATAACATGGGCATGCTTAAAACCCCAAAAATTACACCCTTAAATGAAGCAATGCCTCCAAATATTTATTAGATGAGAAAACTTCTTCTAATATAAGCTATTCAAAATGCTCCAATTGCTCATAAGAGAGGTTAAATTTCTAACGTTACTAACATGTTCATCACATGAAATGAAAAAAAAATATTGATGCACTAAAAACATGTTTTGTGATGAATCATACTATAAATATTGAAAGATGCTACATTCTACTATTAATATTTATTGAATTAGACATGCATAAAAAAGTGCAACCATATATAGATAATATAAAAGAGGGAGAAGTATACAATGTCCATAGGCCTTCCCAATCTCATTGGCAACATTATCACTTAGCTTGGTACAAAATCTTACAAAAATCATCAATGCCAAATATTCACAAATGAAAACCCACCAAACTTAGTTATAGATGCTAAATGACTTAAGAGTCTAGCAACTCTAGAACCAAAAATATTGTTTGACCCTCTTCTTCCTTGCCTTTTCTCTGCAACTCATTCAACCTCTTTCTACTCTAGCTTTAATTTTGTAACTCCTATACCTTGTAGACCTATTATTGTTAAAAATGGTAAGCTTAAACCCCTTTATATATACATATAACAAAATTAAATGCATTTCATGACACATACTAGCTTACCACTTACACCACAACACACATGAATTATCCAATAACTATCCATGAAAAATAAAAGAGAAAAAAAACCAAAATTATAAGAAAGTGCCCTTGAAAGTAAATATAATTTATCCATAGCCAAGTAAAATTTTCCACTTTCGATGAGGACTACCATAACATATAAAATTATATCAAATACTAAGGGTAAAGAAACTTGGGTGGTCACTAGTTCTTATGTTTTGACATAAATGCATCTAAAGAAAACAAAAAAAACTAAAACTAAAACAAATCTACAAGCATAGACTTTTCTAGAAGTTTATTAAGTGAAAAAAATTAGAATCTTTCCCACTATTTCTTAGGTTTACTTGAACTAAGTAAGAAAAATCAAGAGAATAATGGCAAGTAGAGCAAAAAAAATGTGGCTTAGGTTTAATTAAGGCTTCTTAAGAATCTATACATTCTTAAAGAATAAATACAAAATATTCAATATAATCCTAGCTCCTTAAGTTTACTTGAGCAAAGTTTGAAGAATCCCTAACATAGACATTTAAGGATATGAAATAGAAATGATTATAATAATAAATTCAATCTTATTTAAACATTCGCATATTACTTGAAATAAATAAAATAAAAAAAGGAAAAAAATTAACATTAGAATTCCACTTAACTTTACATTAACAAGTTCCAGATTTTCCAAACATAAAGGCATTTAGTTTACTGGAGAAGAAAACATTTTTCTAGGTTTCATAACTATGTATCCTTAAAGAATGCATGATAGGCTGGCGGTCAAGGATTTAGAGGTTGCAAAAATGCTTAAAGATTTTTTGTAGTGGCCTTTTGGAGGCCTTTATGTTTTTTTTTTGGGTGTTTTGGACTACTGATGGTGTGCTAATGGTCTATTAATCAACTGGTGTTTTTTTTGCTTTTGGGTGGGCAATCTCTTGTCGTATCTTTACCGCCACTTTCTTTTTTTGTTCAGGGTTTCAAGCACCCTTCAAAACCTGTTTATCGTTAATCAAAAACTATGTATCCTTAAAGAGGGAAATACTTATTAACAATAATTTTTTTTAAAAATGAACATCCTTCCTCATTAAATTTTCACAAATAAGATACAAAAATTACTACTAAGAGCTAATATTTCTAAATCCAACCTGTAAAAGAATGCACACATACTCAAAACTCAAAATAAGCCTCAATATTTTACTATTAATGTTATAATTTTGTATAAAAACAATTCTACCTAGGACCTAATGACTATGAGATAATCACAAAAGTAGGAAATGAATAAATAATATCTATATTTAATATTATGGAGCATAATTACAATGAGTGCATTACAAATATATAGATGTCATGGATCCATAAATCAAGAGATGACATGTACAAGAGGTAAGAGTTTTACTTCTAGTCACTTCCAATGAAGAGGTGAGTTAACTTAGTTTCTTTGAGATAGAGGTGGCCTTGACTAAATAGAAATGGTACCTAGCTATCATCAATCAAGGATTGATGAAGCAATTTTTTGGTAAATGTATCTTAATTCAGTGTGTATATATGTAATTATTAGCTACCCATTCAAGAATATTTAAATATTATTATGTCCTAAGTAAACCTAATAACTATGTGCACTATTACACTAAGGATGAAAATTATCTTAGGTGAAGTGAAATATTTACAACAACAACCCCATAAAGTGTACCTTAGGAGGAAATAGAAACGGTTCTTGAAAATGAGGTGGGAGATATGTGAAGAGAGATACTAGGTAGTCCCCTAGATGTGATGTCTCCTACACCAATAGTGGATGATTGATTTTGAAAGCAAAAGAGGATCCATGCTTTTTGAACAATATTTATCCCCTTAGGAAGAAAGAAACACCAAAGGTGAACACAAAATATCTTCTCATTCCAAAAAAAATATGTAGGAAGATGGTGTAGTCAGGGAATAAGAACCCACTTAAGGGTAGTGTTACCTTATTTTGCTTCCCGCTCAGTCAGGTAGAGCTGAGATTGTGTTTGCAATTAAAAGATAAAAGGTATACATTCAAGTCTGCTATGTTATATCCATATGCATAAAAGAAATTATCAAATAGATTGCATTACATTATGCAAATGTATACAACAAAGAAGAGAGTGAACAATTGTTGCAAAAAGTAGTCTTTATTAATAATCATAAATGTATGGTGTCCCACACATGTCGTGAGACTAACTACTTCAATACAGTAAAAGAATAAGCTATACATTTGAAGATACAAAAAGTAAAAAATGCATATGGAAAGAAAGGGGTTTCGTCATTGCCTGAATGATGAATCCCAATTGAGTTGAACTGCTGCATCTGTTTCAGCCTCTCTCCTGCTTGTCCAATCTCCAGAAGTTGCTTTCCTACTACTCCAAGATTGCCTGCATGTGTGAGAAAGAGTTTGTTAGAGTTCAGGATCACAAATATTTACATATGCAACATCTACAAACATATAGCCTATTATTATAAAGCATTGAAACAGTTTGCATATCACAAATGTCCAAGAAAATAAGAGGTTATCATAAACATCCATCATATGCTTTATTTTATCTAACATGTTTGTTCACTGTGCAGGTATAGGTGAAATTCTCATTGTTGGAGTACTTTCCATTTGACATCATAGCATGTGGAGTGAAATGGGCTCCCACAAGGGTCGATCCTAGCATGTTTCCCTCTTACTTCATTTGTGAGGGATAATCACAAGTGATTCATCCATGAAAGCATTGAAGACCAATTTTGCAAGGGTTAGTCAAGTATGTTGGTAAACGATAGTCAGTTTATTGATAAGGATCTCTCCTTATTAATAAGAATAATCCACTATCAACATAGTCATGTTTCTAACAAGACTAAACATCTAGGATTCCAAAATAGTGACCAGAAAGATTACCTGTTTACGTTTGGTCAGGGTATAAAGAGACATTTTTGTAGCTTTAACCTCTAGTGATCCCAACAGAAGGATGAATTCAATCAATGGAGGATAGTCATAGATGCATGAAAACCACAGTGACTAGATAGAGAATGGAGGACAACCATAATCTTCAAATAGATGATATTCTCATTGTAAGGTAATATGGAGAAGTGACAATCATTTTCCAAGACAAATTCACAATCAAAAATCATAGTCATGTAACGAATGTCATATATCAAAGACTAAAGTCACAATATTGCCCATAGGAACATGCACATGAGCTAGTCATATACAACTTATTAGATGCCAAGTTTATCAAAGGTAGAGTCATGAAGATTCCAAGGTAGCCATATGCTCACAAAGATAGTCATGCTATTGAAAAGTAACCATCAAGCATAAATGACTCATGAAGCCTTATGATAGCAGTGATATCATAGTATGATAGCGGTTTTAAATGCACAGTGAGATAGACTACCAAAGGATAGTGCTATAGAAGCATTCATGGTGTTTTAAAACCTTATGTGGACCCTCAATGCATAAACATATGATAGTCATATGTTAAAGAGTTACAGAGATATCATAGTTCAAGCAAAGAAAATGACGGTCATTCATTTGTGAGAGGCCAAGTATATAATGGTAAACCTTTTTCATAACAGGGTATGAATATGGGACTCCTGTTATATGTCATCAAAAGCAAAAGTAATATTGAGTACATGTTGAATGGTAATGAAGCTACAAACAAAAGAGAAGATAATGCTGCAACTATGAAACCATTAGGCAATCCATAAAACTGAGGAGCAGTATAAAGGGAAACCAATATCAAGATCATAGTTATAAAAGATGGCAGAGATAGAGGTAAATATCTTTGATAATGCTAACTAGAATACAAAATGCTCTGAATGTTAATGACAATGATAGTCAAAGGTTGTAAATATAATGTTTATATTCCATTCTATATAAAGAATAGTGGTAAGAAGCACAAATAGATGATAGTGCATTGTATTCAGGAGAGGAGGACAATACAGGGAAAATTAACATAGATCAAAATGAATGAAGGATAACATTGGAGCACAACACATATGAATAGTGGCAGAGATCAGCAGTAAAGACACTTACAATATGCAAAAGGATTGTCATAACCTCGAATAGTATAATGTACAAGTAAAGGAGGCAGGAAGCAAGTATTATATGTTTCCTTTTAAATCTTTGTGTTTATAGTTTAAGATAGTCAAGGCAACAAGTCTCTGCATATAATGATTACAAAGAATGTGAGGTAGTTGCAGAGATTTTTGAAGCTGGAAACATGTAAGTAGTTCAAATGTTGTGCAATGTCACTATCATATGCAATGCTTTGTTGGTTTAAGAGTTAGACAAGGGAAGTCAACAAAATGAACATGCATAGAGCCACAGCTAGGACAAAGGAGCTTTTATCTTTTTCTTTTACAGAATATGAAATAAAGCCATGGCCATAAAATGAAAAAAAATGTTGCAATTTTGATAGTCACAAGGTAGCTATGTGGCCACGATTTACAAAAAATGAAACCCTCGACATGAAGACAAGTTCTATTTGAAAACTTTGCAAAAATACAAAGGAATATCAGAAGTTTCCATTATTTCTTTCATAGGATGATCATATGGAAAATGCACAAGAAACAAGCATTATCATCATTTTCTACATAAAAAGGAGTTCAAAACAACATTGTTTACACAGAAAATCAAAAGAATTTCATGAATGTTTTTACAGACAGAGACTTACCCAGTTCAGCCTCCATAATTTCTTCACAATTTGCATACAAAAACCTCCAGATGCATGAAAACCATGGCAACGCCCTCATTTTTTGCAGAGTGAAGTTTCTAGAAAGTTGTTAGATGCAAAAAGAAATGTGAAAAGTTTGTGGTCGGGTCTTGTGTTAGGGTTTCCAAACCCTAAGTATGCCAATAGCCTAAGGAATTTTTGCCTTTTCTTTTTAACATTTTCAACATGAAATCATTTCCCCTTTATATTCTTGCTAAGTGTTTAGGAATATCCCCTTTTAGCCTTATGTATTTTTGCTTTGTTTCAAAGCACAAATGTGTTAATGTTTTATTTTGCATCAAACGTGAAAATGTGATAACATTATTAAAATGATAAAATTATAAATCACTTTATTAATGTTATGTAATGCAAGATAAGAGCGACTGTTTTCTTTTTTCAGTCAAAGAAGGAGATAGTTGAGTATTGATGGCCTTTGCAAGCATATAGGGGAGGTTGGAGAGGTTTGCAAACATATGGAGGGAATATAGGAAACTTTTGTGACCATTTTGAAGTCTCTAGGAGCAACTTGGAGCATTTTTGGGGTGCTTTTATGGTTGGACATGGTCAAAGTTGACCTTTTCAACATTTTGGAGCCTTTTTGGAGGAGATATAGTAGCTATATTTTTGTCTTGATTGTTGCATACGACCAAGAAGGTTCTAGGTCCTATTTTGGTGGATCATGGTGGAGGATGGTTATAGTCACTTGTTGACTCATTTTGTATGGAGTTCTTACTTGTTCTTTTTTTTGCTTTGTGACTTCTTGGAGTCCTTGGAGAAAAAGACAATGTTTTGTAACTCTTTTGACATGTATGACAGTGGATAGCTTGGATATCAATGCAGTTAAGTTATTTTTCCTTCTCATTTTTTTTGTTCTATTGTGTGCATGTGTTTGATTAATGAAATTACTTGTGAAATCATCTAATTTCTTGTAGTTTTGTCTCATGGTTAGCACCTTTGCATAAGATTATGTATGTTGCAAGTTATAAGTTGTGTTAAAATGCATATGGTTCTAGTTGTGAAAAACATCTTTCCTTTTAGGTGTAGGCATGCATTAAAACCTTCTTATGAAATATTTATGCAAGAAACATATCATTATTGAGTTGTGTATGTCAAGATTTTCCTTTGATTGAATTGTTTGTTCAAGCTATTTTACAGGTCCCAGTTAATGTTTAGGTGCATAACCATAGGAGTTTTTTTTTAGTTTATGCTTCCTTTTACCCTTTTCCTTTGCAAGTCATTAGATTAGTTTAGGTGATTACCATTTAGGAGCCAGCCTTATTTGGAGGTCCATTCCAAGTCTAGGCAACCCATAGCCTAGGAATGTTCCCATGTTCCTCCAAAGTGCTAAGTTTTGCAACTAAGCAAGGGTGAAACTTTGAGAGACAATAGGTAGTTAATCCACACATCCTTAAATAGTCAAACAGACACACCTAGAACAAATGAAATCTTACATGGAAAAACATAATGCTTTATTAATTATTATAGATAATAATAACTTTCTTGTTTATACATTATGCTACAACAACATTTCTTGTAGCCTAGTCCTCTCACTCACTTATAAAAAGGCTTCAAAAATAGCCATTTTCTCATTACAATACCCCCTTCAATTGTGGGGTTGAAAACTAATTTTAGTAAGTTTTGTTATATAAATTATCCTTCCCTCTTCTTTATTTATTCTCTATATGTGCTAGAGACTTCTCCCTAGGAACAAAGATGCATTCCCTAATGTTTCAACTTACGTTCTAACTTTAGAGAGTATGGATACCTATATATCCTATGTCCATTCACTTAGACTATTTTTTATGAGAGGAACATCCTTCTTTTTCCAACTTAGTTATTCCTCTCTCTCTCTCTCTTTAACATTTTTTTATATGTCTCTTACAACCCTCAGCCAAGAGATTCTTATAGCCCATGTCACCTTTACCCAACGTGATGAACAACAAAGACCAAGAAATTGTTGCAATTCATGTCTTAGTAAGAGAATCAGTTACATAGGTAGAGAATGGAAACTATTATAAGGATTCATGAATCGATCAAATAATACTTATGTCATTGTAATTAGAGTTTTCCAGAAAAAAACAAAGATCACAACCATGGTAAATTTGTTTTCATGAGAAATGTTTTTGATTATAGGTAAAGCAAGTTTTGAAGGGACCTCGAAACCCTTTACAAAAAGGAGTATTTCTTTAAAAGATAATAAAAAATAGACAAAGTAGCCAAACAAAAGAAAAAACCAGCAAAAAACAAGCGAAAGAACAGGAAAAAACCAACCACCAACTATATTTTTCAAAATATTTGCAGCTTCCAAATCACTATCAATAATCTTTTGATGCATGTCCATGACCTCAACTATCTCCTTAGTAGGAACCCCAATATTCTTCTTAGTTTTGTTGTGAGTCTGAGTGCAAGAACCCTTCTCACCAATCCCATCTTTAGGAGCGCTAGAGATATCCATCATGCCACCAGTAGCTTGTTTCAAACTAGACGAGTTTCCAATCCACTGCCTAGCCTTCTCATTAAGGAATTGAAGTCCCTCAACTTCATTCGAGATAGCAGTCTTACTAACATTGATAACCTTTTTCCAGGTTCTAGAGTAGGCTCTATCCATCTTGTCTTCCAACATTGTAATTATGAATTCAAAGTATTTTTACATCTTCAACATTTCATCAGTCACTATCTTAAGGGCATTAATCAACTGGTTCACTTGATCCTAGACAAATGACTCCTTAGAGGCAGGGGAAACCCTAGCATTGTTGACTAGAGAACAAACCTTCACATTATTTTGGTTTAGTTTATTGAACACCCACTTGAAAATTCTAAAGAAAAGCAAGAAACCATCTCTAGCCATGCCTAACACATTAGGCAGTTCCTTCCTATTGCAATTGAAATTATCCCTATCAACTTTGAGATCCTTTCGGGGCAACCTGTTATCCTTCTCATTTTGCAACACATCCTTCTCTTTGTTGCCATTGCTAGTGACTTTGATTCTGTGTAAGGATCGCTCAATCTCAGCTCCCACATTAACACCCTGATCATGCACCTTCTTAATTACATGCTCAACATCAACCTGCTGAGTTTCAATATTGGGATTATCAATCAGAACCACACTGACAGTATCATCCTGGAGCAAGCACACTTTACCTTTTGCCTTTTTATGAAAACTCCCTTCCTTCAAGCACAACTTCCTTTTCCTACTCGATGCAGGGGATTCCACTTCCTCAAACCCATCGATATTCTCCTCCACCTTCTTCTTACCAGGGGAAATATCAACATCGTTCAATTTCAGATTCTTGACAGCAGGGGAAGGGAATTTTCGTAATTTGACCTTCTGGGTGACATTGAAGTCATCAGAACCCTCCACCTCCTCACTACCAATACAATAGTCTTCAAACTTAGAGGGCTTAGAATATTTAGCCTTCTTTTTACGCTTCCCCTCAAGAGACTTAGTTGCTTATGATGGACATACCAATTTGCATATCACCTTTCCTAGAACAAATGCTAGCAACCTAAGAAAATAGTCATGGTTGCATGCGGTAGTTTTCATCTCCAAAGAATTAAAATTTCACAAAGAATCATGATAAGGAAGTCACATTATTTAGCAATTAGATGTCTCCATCAATTTTTGTAATCAACCAAGAACAAATAACCCCATTGTCAAAGGAAAGAAAAATGAAAACTAAATTGCCAAGAAAAACCATGTTGCCAAGACTTTGACTAGTAGAAACCATGCAACAAAAGTGATATTATTTCTCACCAAATGGGAAAGATTTGAACTCCAATAAATTAGCCATCTAAGAAAATTTAGCCACAATAACATAGATTATTTTGAAGCTTAAAGACCACATTATTGTTAGTAATACAAATGGAAAGATAAATTATCCTTTTAAAATCATTATCTCCAAGAGCATAATGATATGATAATTGGTGGATGAGATATAAGATTTAAATTATAACTTTATTTGATTTATCACTAATGGAAACAATAATCATTAATCAACCAAAACCCTAGGTGACTTAGTTTGAATAGAGAAATAACCTTCTAATTTAATTTTTGTCACCACTTAATACCAAGAGATAAATACTTAAAATGAAGACCTCCTAAAGTTAAAATCACATAGTCCTCCTGTAGCTAAATAATACATAACATTGTAACATAATCACACAATCCTAAAGTAGTTTATAAAATCATTGAGCTATATTGTAGCATCATGAAAATGATATGAAACAACCCATTGAAATTTTACAACACAATTGCAAGTCTAGTAACTATTTAATAAATTGAATCCTCCTTGAAGAACCTCTCGATAAAACACAATAACAAGGGGAAAAAGCACAAACTTGTGTCACACTTTTTAAAGGAAATGACCAGCACAAATAAAAAGTTTAAACTTCAACCACGTAAGTGGTCTTTACATTTTTAATTTCAAAATGATGTAAACTAATGAAATATAGAACTCTTGATGAAGTTTATACATGTAATTTAAAAAAAACTTAAAAATTGGTTTGATATATTTTTTCATAAGTTTAATAGTAGAATTTGAATTGCTAAAATTTTTAGAAAAAATTTAGGTCGATGGGACGCCACCAAAAAGGAGCAAAAAATATTACTTTTCCCTATTTTTTTCCCCAAATAGGTAACTTTAATATCTAATGCATGGAAAATAAATAAATTTTGGTGAATATTTTTTAGTAATAATGTTTTAAAGTGAAACTTCACTAGAATGCCATAGTTTTCATGGGACATCAACTTTTGTCTAATTTTTTTTATCGTTAAAAAAAACCCTTTTGAAGAGGATTCTTTCCTATAGTGCACCATATATTTTTCATTTTTTTGAATATGTTTTAATATTTTATTTTTAAATTTATAATCAACTCATATTTGATTATAGAAACCCACTTATAGTAAATTTAAAAATAATACTCAAAAATATATATATATATATATATATTTGAATTCTAGACTCTGAGCTCTACAAAAGGGTAAATTTATATTTTCATGAAATTACCTCTAGTTGGAGAAATTTAGAGTTCAAGTTGAAGTTTTTTAGAATTTTCCGCAAAAGAGGGTTTAAGCTACCACATAGGTAGCCACAAAGACAATTTCAATCGAAATGGTTTCACCTGAAACCCTTTTTCCTGAAAACTTACACATAAATTTAGTCGCATTTCAAAATTTCAGTGGAGATATTTCTTATTTTATAGTTTGAGGAAAAAGGGTTTCACTCGAAACTATGTGCATCACGTATAGGCCATGTGGTTTTGGGAAAAACTATTTTACCTAAAAATGTTTAAGGCAAAACTGTTTCACTCAACTATTTAGTTGGTCAAAAGCGTGACACAACTTTGTGCTTTTACACAAAGGCTCAAATGCATAAACAAGGAATAAAAATGGAAACAAAACTAGAAAATGAAACCTATTTTTTTGGTGATGTGAGGTTACATGCAATCCTTTATGCTTCTACAATAGGAGAAAACATACAATGTATCCCTAGAAATTGTGTGATTGTCCCCATTTCAACACTGAGTGGTGAAATAATCAAATTAGGAGTCCCAAGCCTAACTGATGAAGATGGCTACTAAAAACCATGTGGAGATGGATGTGCAACAAATTCCAAATAAGTAGTGTATGGATGTGGAGTTTCAATGCATGTCATGTGGCTACAATTCTCATCCTAGACGAGATGCACTATTGCAAAGAATATTTAGAAACCTTTGGCAATGTGTCTCTAAACTCTATAGAAGCAAGAGGTGAAGGTGGAACATATGTGCATGCCATGTGACTAAATTACACATCTCATAATATATTATGAAAAATTGCTAGGAACTCTTGATGAAGTGAATTGGAACTCTATAGAGTCAACAAGAGGTGATTGAATCATAGTACATTTCATGTGATTACATGAATCATTCCATAATATGTCCACATTAGATGCTTGAGTATGAAAAAATGGAAAAGTTTTTTAAGGTGTTGAAATCTTAGTGCATATCAAATGTCTACATTGCACATCCCACGAACTAATCATGCCAATAGTGTGAGTATGAATGAATTTTGATGGGGCATGATTAGGAGGACTAGTTGTTTCAATTTCATGCACACATGCAATATTTTCTATGGTAACATCACAACCTACTAGAGAGGTTCAATTCTCCATACAATGACCTAATTATGTTGTCAATGTGCTCTATGATGATGTAAGATGTGCTTATAAATTGTAAGACATATTAGTCCATAGACCATGTTGATGAAGCTTAACCAAGTACATTTTGGTTCATGACAATTGTCTTAGGAATAAGTCCATGGAGATATAGGGAAACAAATTCTACTTGAGGCAATGATTCTTATCCCTTCTTTTTCATATGAATAGCTTCCTAAATGTCTAGGGTGAGAAAAAAAGAATGAAATGAGTTGCCAAAAAACATGTTGGTAATCCCCCTAGAATGTAACTTTATATTAGTTCATCATTACAATATACCCAAAAGAGATTTACATAAGCCCATCAAATAGATACAAGGTTTGACACTTTATATAAATAGTGTGTGTTTATAATGCATGATTTCATAACCCCCCTAGATGAGTAGAAGATGACACTTTATGATTAGTGTGAATACACTTCTATGTAGAGGTGCCCATAGAAGTCCCGAGAAATCTATTTCAAAACAAGAAAACATGACACTAAAAACAAGAATAAATTGCTCCATATTGAAGAGTGTTGAACTAGCTTTTAAATGCCTATAAAAATGTGAAAATTTGATAACATGAGAAAAATATATGCCCATTCCCTTGAAAGTGCCTATAAAGACCCAATAACACACCAAATAATATACAAGAATAATATTCTAACAAATTATAATAAATATTCTCTCATTGTCCAAATGTTGGTTGCTCCAATTTTAGTTTGTTATAAGGTATTCTCAATTTAAGCGACACTATATGTGAAAAATCATATATAGTGCACCCCTTTTCCTTGTATCAACTTACACAATTGGAAATTCCCACATAATATGTGGTACCAATTTTATATAATTTACATCAATCAAAAGTTAAGAAAATTCCTATGAAATATGTGTTTTAAACATAGGTATGTTTAAAATATAAAGATAACACTTGATTTAATGAGAATGACATAAATTTAAGGAGACATGCTAAGTGAAATAAAAATATTTCCAACTTTATTTTAGGAATTTTTTTTTCTTGGTGTGTTAATGTTGTTGCATTAGGAAACAATTTTTATTGACAAAGATAAAATGATAGTCAAAATTAAATTTTTAGATCTTTTGGGTGCAATGACATTGTCAAAAACTATCTAGGACATGTTTCAAACAAAATTTCTGCACAAAATAAAGTAACCCTCATTCTTATTCATTGGATTTCAGTTGTTAGTTCCAATCAAAATAATAGGGGATCCTAACTAATTTGGTTATTCTAGACACCATGGTTAGATTAGAATAGATCTACCACTCACCAAATATATTAAGCCTCAAATCCACATGCGTCCACTACTTAGAAAAGGACTAGACCTATGACATCATGGATTTGATACAATGTTAAAATTTTGTGTAAACAATAATTCTACCTAAGACCTAATGCTTATGATCTAAATATAAAATCAAGAAATAAATAAAGAAGTTTTATATTTAATATTATGGAACATAATTAAACAGAGTAAATTGCAAACATGTAGACCTCTCGAATCTATGAATCAAAGAGATATGGGAAATAGGTAACAATTAAACTCTTAATCACTCTTGTGAGCTAACTTAGTCTTGTTGAGACAAAAGTGACCTTGACTAAATAGAGGTGACACCTAATTGCCATTAATGAAGGATTGATGATGTAGTGATGATATTATTGTACCTTAAGTCAAGGTGTACACACATCATCGCTAACAAGGTGAGAATAATTAAATATTCCTAATATCCCAAGTAAACTTAATAACTAGGTATATCCTATGTGAAATTAAATATTTACATCAACAATTATCATTCTAAAATATACCTTAAAAATATTTAAGATTTGTCATTATAAATTTTAATATAGGACTTTCAACATATAAATAAAAGCTTAAACAAGAACTAAAAAAGCTTTAAGTGCTCATATACTTGAAATGCAAGGCATAATGGAACAAAGATAAAAAATGACCTTCAACCTATAAATACAAAGTTAAATAAGAACTAGAAAAGCTTTATGTACTCACATACTTGGAATGTAAGGCATTTCATTGGTGTGACCAACAAGCATAAAATCCTTTTACAGTGAAAAGGAGCAATAAAACTAAAATAATTAGAGCAACGAATCTTAAAAAATAATAGATCTATTTCTTATAAATTGATGGTTTAAAAAAAAGAATTCAAGATTATATAATATTTCTTTCTTATAAAGATAATTTTCTAGTGATAAATATATGTTAATATTTTTTTTTGATATGTTTTTAGGTTTATTAGGTTGACATTGTTAGCCTTTAGGTGTTGTTGCATTGAAGCATTAAACGCTAACTCCTAAACTCTAGAATTGGTTAAAATATTTTATTATTTTTAAGCAGTATCATACATTTTTTGGTCAAAATCACCTAAATTCAAGTGGTTATGATTCATTAATGGTTGAAAGACCACTCTTGATAAAAAAGGGTATTTTGTAGCACAATAATTTTACAATCACCATGTTCTATTAAGAAAATTAATTTGTTGTTAACTTCACTTTCAAATATATATATACATTAAATTCACAAACCCTATGAACACACATGAAACAAAAATAGATATACATTATATCTATTTTTGTTGAAATAAGAAGCAACTTCTCTTCATTACATATAAGTAGAATAAGTAAAAGCATATGTGTGATCTCTCTTTGAACAAAATATAATGTGGGTGTCCTTAAAACCCCCAAAATTGCACCCTTAAATGAATCAATATCTTTAAATTTTCTTTAGATGGGATAACTTGTTCAAATGTAAGCTCTTTGAAATGTTTTTGTTGTTCATAGTAAAAACATGGAGCTTGCTACTTTATTTATCTATGTAATGTCCCCATTTTGGCCCTACGCTCTTGATTTGGATTTAGCCTATTTCCAGAAATCCATAGGCTAAGCTGAGGTAGAAAATTAGGATTTCCTCTTTCAGATACTGCTCAGTTGGCATTCTGAGGTTGTTGTGCAGACTTACTATTTATATAGCAGTTCGCTATTTTTAGCAAGTCTATCTTTTGGCAGTATCTATCTAGCAGCAGTTCAATCCTTTGCAGTTCAATGTTCAGTTTGGCTTTCTGTTGTTTTAATGTGAACTTACTATTTATAACAATTGGCTATTTTTAGTAAGTCTAATTTTGGCAGTAGCATCATCAGCAATTCAGCTCAAGTCATCTTGCCATCCTTCAGTTTTAGTTTGGCTTTGGTTATCTCCATGGATTAAGTTTTATACTTAGTCATTTTTATGTTTCTCAGTTGTACCCCCACACCTAGGAATGATCACTTCATGTTGTTTTTAAAAGGGGGTCATTAAGGGGTCAATGACGCATTTAATGAATTATTAAATGCTTTATTGTTGCAAACTGAAGTTGGATGCCTAAAAGAGGTTGATTAATATTTTATTATTTCAAAAAGTGAAATGCTTAAAGTGGCGTCCCTTTTGGAAGTTGAAGCGATTCAACTTCTTGGAATTTGAAGAGTCTCTTGTTGCTTCATTTGCCAATTGAAACTTATATATTGCTGCTATTTGAAGAGCTGATTATCTTTGGAAAATATAACAAAATGCTGCTAGATTGAATTTAGAACCCGACTAATTGGAGGCTTAGCAATTTGACTCCATTCTTCGGGCCTGCAACTATGGTTCCCTAGATGGTGGATTGAGAGTGTGCTTCATCCAGAAGTACATATTGAGCTACAAGTTGGAGAATTTGGCGAATGTTTCAGTTTGTTCTTTGCTGGTTTATAGATGGTTGTAGAAGAAATTCATTCATAAGTCATTATGAGTTTTGAAATTCATTTTGGGTATTGGTTCCCTTGTTTCCCTTGGCATAGGCGCTTCATTATGAGAATTTGCAGATTTTTTATTTGAAGATCTAATTTTTTAAGAAGGGTCGACCCTCTTCAAGGGTCGTATTATGTACTTGTAGCCTTGGAACTCGTGTTGTGCTTTGGGAGGTAATTTGCATATGATTTTCAGTAGTTTCTTGGTCGCCTAGCTCTAGAGATGCTATGTTTGCAATTTCTTTTGAATTTGTGAAGTTGGGTGGGAAGAAATAAGCAAATTTCGGTGATTGTGAAGTTGCTGGTTTAACTTCAATTTGCTTGGAAATGCATGCTGGGCAGATTTCAGTATGGTTTATGTCTTGCTAATGCTCTTACATGATCGCCTTGCATATGAAAAGGTTTACTTTCAGTTTGGTTTGGAAGGATGTTGCTTATATGAAGTTTTGGGCATTCTTGAGGAATCTTAACTTGCTAGTCTGGTTATTTTCATGTTGCTGGGTTTTATATTAGACTTGTGTATTTTTGTCATATGCTCTAATTCCTTGGTGTCCAATTCATAATTGTAATAGGGATTAGTGTGGATTCATTAATAAGTGATAGAGGAAAGTTTCTATTGGGAAATCATTATAATGAACATTGTAATTTGCGGAACATTTGCATTGTAAGGTTGAGAATAGTAGTACTATTTCAGTCATTTATACTTCTGCATTTACTTGTGTTATAAATTCAAACATTGTAACCCCTAGATGGTTTACCGCCAGTGTGGAGGAAATTCATATTTAATCTCTCATTCATTCACCCATTGTTTAAGTGGCGAATCCCCACTGTTGAGTGGATGCCCGCTAAGCGGATGAATTGTATTTCATTGTAATTCTTTCCCCCCGCTGAACAAGTGGTAGCGTGGATTGTTCATGGTCGGATCACCGCCTACATTTCATTTCCAGCTTTGTATTTCAAGTTTAGATTATTGCTAATGATCCCATCACCATAAGCTATCACCTCGCCTTCAATAGGATCTTGGTGAACTTTCTTGGTGAAGGTTACTTTCAAGTTGGATATCTTTTGGGATCTAACGCTAACATTTGGTGTAGTGCTGGTTTGTGTTGTGGAAACATCGAGAATTCAAAGGAAAAAAATTAAGGGGTATATTTCAATCTATAAAAATTATCACAATTATTGAAAATTGTGAACATTATTAAAAATTGAATCTTCTTGTGATTTGATCCAATTTCTTGCATCGCATCCTTATAATTCACTTTTAAATTTTACAACTAGAGAAATCCTATTTGCTAGATTCTCTATATCCGTTGAAATTTTATGAGAAAAATACTAGGTGTTTGAAAATAGTAAAAATATGTGACAAATGAGGGTGACCGGAAGAATAGAAGACAATATATGTGGAGATGTCACCGACCAATGTAATAAGTTGCACAATAATTTTGGATGGTAGTGTTTGCAATAAATTTAGTGCATAGGTAGAGACAATTATAACATAATACATTTGTAGTAACAAGGAGAGACAATGATTAGAGATGATGGAGAGAGGAAATAAAATTAGAAGCACCATCCCATGACTTGCCTATGATATTCTAGCAATCCTTATCCTAAACCACATCAAAATTTAGCATTGACAAATCATGATAAAAAAAAGAGCATCTTTAGATAGGTCGTCCATGTGCTTTCATTTAATTTTTTTTTCATGTTTAGAAAGGAAGGGTCTAATCCAGACACATGAATAATTGACTTTTTTGTCTTATATTACAATAATAGTTTTGTAGTTGAGACCAAAATAATTTTCAATGTCAATTTCACATGATGGATAACCATAACAGTTATATAAGTTTTGGAGTTGAGACAAAAATAGTCATATGATTAATCTTTGAAAATTATGATTTGAAATTAAATGAAAAATAATAAAAAAGAAAATCATAAAAAATCTTTCATTCAACATAGGTAGATCAATAAATTGCAAGAGAAAATAACTCATTTTACTATTTTAAATATAATACTATTATAAAATATTGTCAAAATTGTCAAATAAGAAAATACAGCCATAATTGATTAATGGACATTAATTCTTGTTTAGATCAATTACTAGAATATAGACACCATTAAAAGGACTAACGAGACAAACTTAATTTACTCCAAAAACACACAATACTTCAATTTGATTTAAGCCAAGAAAACACTTACCATAAGACCAGCCGCTATGGCAGACAACACTTACCATAAGACCAGTCACTGTGGCAGACGGCAAGGAACCAACATAAACCCAAATTGTGTCAGGAAAACCCAATTTTATCTACAAAATGCCAATTTCTCCGACTCCTAAGCACTAACAGTTGATGTGCATTGATGAGAATGGCCACTGTGACAGGGTATGTCGCATATCTTTACCAAATCGGAGCCAAAATAAAGTCACGTTTGTGTCGAAGCCAGCCGATATCATGTTTTAAAGGTACAAATCTATCCTAATCCAGAAAAGGAAATACGTAAGCTCTGTGATAATAAGTTACAAATAAAAGACCGACTGCATTCGCAGATTGCATCACTAATGTTAACCGAAATGGAGCCAAGCCGTTTTAATCTAAAATATCCGCTAATTTATCTCTGCATGCATAGCGCATATTCTTCAATCTCTGCATTTTATGCATCTGTCCTATGGCACCTCCGCTTGTCAGCCACTTTCTACTCATTTATTAGCCACCTGACAATGCATGCGGTCCACAAAAGTTCTGTTATTTTCTTGCCTATTGAATGAATGAATGAAATATTTTAATGACGTCCACGAGGCCAAAGAAGTCTATGGGACCCAAGATCAGCACCAGAACAACCCACAGCACAGCCCTAGACAAAATGGAGGCGCCGTTCGAGATCAACCCTTCGAGAGTGAATTTTGATGATGAAGTTTGCAATTTTGTCGAGTCTTGAATCTTCAAACAAGGTATTTAAATTGTCAACCTGCACCGCATCCCCATAGCTGGCCCAAATGTCTTTATAAGCTGAGCATTCTATGATAAAGTGCCATTCCGTCTCCACCATACCCTCGTTACAAAAGCGGCATATTCTATTTTCCCACTCTTCTTTAGGAACCACCCACCTACCCGTTTCACACCTAAGATGATGTGAAAATTATAAATATTTGCGTTTACTGTGCTTGGAAATTCGGGTCCACCAAAATTCAAAATGTAAAAATTATAAATGGCATATTCAAAATGTAAAAATTATAAATATTCGCGTTTACTGTGCTTGGAAATTCGGGTCCACCAAAATTCCAGCCAATTAAAATGAAATGAAGTCCTTCTCCACAATTATCTATTTAAATTTTTAACATTTCCATGTTTCAA
The DNA here is from genome assembly GCA_007258455.2 of Sequoia sempervirens. Lineage (NCBI taxonomy): Eukaryota > Viridiplantae > Streptophyta > Pinopsida > Cupressales > Cupressaceae > Sequoia > Sequoia sempervirens. Next base: position 147,236 of record VDFB02333597.1, read on the forward strand.
ATATTACCGTGCAATTTTATGAAAAGACAATGCATCGTGATTCCTGGAAGTATAGTAACCAACTGCCAGGGTCGCTATAAAAATTCTGCCACTAATAATTCATGAATGAATGAATGATTGATTTTAATGACGTCCGCGAGACCAAACAGTTAAATAGCACATTGAAGTTCTGTTATTAACTGCAATTTGTTCAGGATAATTAAATTTTAATTAAAATCTCATGGTAAGATGCGTTGTCGCGAACAGACGTCTTAAAAGAAATGCACCCGCAAACAGCACAAAATGCAGTATATTGAAAAAAATCTACTGTACTATTTGTTGGCAGTGCCCAAGACAAATTGTACTATAGGTACTCATCGTTTTGAGAGGACATGTAGACGCAAACAGCAAGGTAGTTCTTGTTTAAAAAGAAAACAATACAAAAATTTGTGGATTCTTGTGTATTTATCGCGTTCTTGGCTATCGTGTGGAGGTGATTGTTGTCAGAAATGGCGGTGGTTGCACAGAGCAATTCAATCAAGTTTTGCATGATATTTGTATTGCTGTGGACATTACAGGCGCAAGGGTCAGATTCAGGTATGCATTTCATATTGTTCAAATAATTTATTTTGCTTTTATAGAGTCAGATTCATGTACCCATTTCACATTTTCAAATAATTTATTTATTTTTCTTTAAATTTATTTGTTTATTTTAAATTTTGGGGTGGTGGTGGCGGTTGTTTCTTCATCAGCTTAACCTGAATATTTTATTAAAGTTTTGGCGAACTTAAGCTTACTTCTCATATACTTTCAATAACTTTAAAACTTCCCAAAAATGTTAGATAGCAGGCTGTATTTTGTTTAGTTTCGAAAATTAAGCTTCCATTCTTCATTTCTTGTTTTTCTGAATGACTAACTCCAAGTTTGAAATACTAATTCAAAATCTAGTAATTCTAGAAACTTGAATTTGGCTTTCTTTCTTTCTTTCTTTATTTTTTTCCTGAGGATTTCATTGTCCTACTGTCATGTGACTAGCTGTATAACCTCAATCAAATTATCACTATTATGCTTTTTTTCTTCTTCTTAAGGCAGTCTGTTTGAACCATTCCAAAGATTTTTATCTTACATCAGGATTCCATAGAGAGGCCCATCTGCTCTGATTTTATGCTTCATACGTTCCAATGAAACATTATTGATCCTAAGTTCCTAGTGTTTAGGAATCATATTTGTATTGCTAGCTGCAGAAGGCAGGGCTGAAAGTTTTAATCACCTACTTATGGCAACCTGTATATGGTAATATTTTGGATGGTTTCTCTCCAAATATTTTGTGGTGATGTTGGATGGCGACTCCTAGGAACCTGTAGCAGAGCTGAAAATTTAATTTAACATGGGACCAGGCCCTTTAAATGTGGAGATGCTATTTTCTTCTTACAATGGCGTATCTGCCCACTTACTGCTTTTTACACTCCTTGTGCTCTGGATGTGGATTGATTGACACGGTCCTGTTTACTCTGCAGCTTGATCACGAGGTCAGAAATCAGGGTGCAGATTTTGAACAATATATATTAACTAAACCTTTCGCATTTTTAATTGCAACGCCTTTTTCCTACTTGGTAGATACAATATGGAGCTCAAGCATAACCCTCCTTTATAAACAATTTCAATTTCACATAATCCCATTGACAATTACTGCTAGGATTAATTATCAATCAATACATACAAGACAGGCTCAAGCATTGCCGGCTCCATAAAAAGACAACACATTGAGTTGACACACTTTCACACTTTCTCCGTTAAGTACTTCATACTCTCAATAACACATGATGGAATGCGTGAGATATGGCATTGATTACTTCATATTGATAATTACAAATATATATGAGGAGCTGTCCGTTATGATGGGTCTCCCATGAAAATATCTTACAGTTAGAATCTCTCTCAAAGATGCAAACTCTATTATCTGAAACACTATGCTGTGCTGCAAGGGATCTGTGAATAATATTACCTTATCTCTCTTGGAGAGTAGTGCAATAATTCTCAACATGCAATCAGAAAATTCATCATCACCTACCTTAGTCTTCGCAGAAGACTGCTGCGCTACTCTGATTATCATGCTCCCCAAATCTGCATACTCTCCTTGCTTGCTTTCTTCAAGAGACCTTCCCTTTGCTTGCTTCATTGCTATGCCTTGGAAATAGAGATTTAAGGTGTGACTCCCTTTGTCTTTTTGCCTGATCTAGCTGGTTGCAACGTTCCTTGACCTCTTGCAAGTGCTGTTTTGCTTGGGCAGCCAACATCTTTGCTCTCCTAGCTCTTTGCAACCACTCATTACACATATCTTGTGTCTTCTTAACATCCTCCATGGTATGATGTCTAAAATCATAACCTTTGTGGCTTGAGTCCACAATAAATTCCTCATGTTTAACACACAAAACTTGAGTGCTAACATTGGAAGACTCTATAACATTATTATCTTCATATGTAAGGGCTGCCAACTCATGATTCTGCAAAGATAAGGGACTGTTCCAAATCAGAAAATCAGGACTTGTCTCATACCTTTGTATAGTGTACTCAACATCCTCAAGCACCTCTTTCTTCCTTGATGCATCTTCTCCATCAAGTGCTGATCCAATATGTGTTTCCCAATGAAATTCAGATGTCTCAAGGTTAAATTGATTCTTCAAATCACGCCTCTTCATGACATCTTCAACATGCTTTTCTTCAATGGCTGGTTTGGAACTTTGTTCACTTGCCGGCTGGTCAATGTCTGCTGATTTACTACACTCATCATAGAGACTTTTGGATACTTCACTTGTAGATACACCAAGTCTTTCATTCTTGTTTTGTGATGTAGATTGTTTTGATAGGGAATTTTTATGCTGCTGCAAGATACAAGCAAATCTCTATTGTGTTAGCATAAACTCTTTCATGATTTCCTCAAGACTTGGCTGCTCACACTTTTTTGATTTTCTCTCTTGCTTGTTTTTCTTCTTATCCATCCAATACTCCATATAGTAACTGAAGGAGAGATCGTTTCTAATCTCTTGTGAAAGTGCAAGGTATCCTTTATAAGCAACCATTATATCATCAACAACTTTGGAACCCATGATTCCAACCGCATCACACAATCTAACCCTCTAGGCCGGCAGGATCCAAGCTCTAATACCACTGTAAGAACCCCTTGCCAATCTGACCTTAATTTTTTCAGTTTATGGGTTTTACATTTCGTCAAACACTTTGCATGAAATGGACTGAGTTCTGATTTTTCAGTTTGGTTTTGCAAAACAAATGCATATAATGACAAGTAATATAGAATGCAAAACAATGAAAGAACATAAAACAACTTCTTATTTCCCATCAAGGGCAATGTAAGCACAATGAAACTAGGTCTGATATAGGTCTGATTTGACTACAGCAGCATAAAATTTCCTTCAAAATCTAATTTATATTGATTCTCAATGAAATACAAACATACCCGGATCATAGGCTGCAATAATAAACACTTTGGTCAATGAAGAAGATGGCACTTTAGCTGAAAAGGTATGGTTGTAGGTGATGATTCCAGATCTGTAATAAACCCTTGGAAAGAAGTTGGAAAACTCTCAAATATATCTGCAGTAATAATAATGCTCTCAAACCCTAAAGGCCCTTGAGTTGAAATGATGATTTCTCCTTCAACTTCACCAAACCCTAGCACCCATATGCAGAAATAAATATATAAAATATATTCCAGCTGCTACAAGTCTGAAACCCCCAACAAATGCTTCCAAAAACCCTCCAAACAAGTCGACCTTATGCAGAAATTATTTATAAAATATTAGGTATTCAAAATCTGCAAAATATCACCAAAATAGGGTCATAAACCCTAGTGGCCAGCTCCATAAATTTGCTCCAGCATTATTAAACCCTAGCCGTCCAATATACCATGAAGATATGACCACTCAATCATGCACCCACTCCTTCCATTCAAGGTTGAAGCCAAACTTCTCTAGGACAATCCAAAAAACCTCAATTTACTCTATCATAGGATTTCACTATATCAAGTTCAATAAATGCCTTTCTTTCATTGGAAATAATAGAATGAATTAGTTTATGGATAGTAACTATGATTTTCTATCTTAACAAAACTACATTGTTCTTTAGCAATCAATGATGTAAGGAGTGGTTTGAGTCTATTTGCAATGACCTTGGATATAACCTTGCAAACAATATTGCAAAGGGAGATAGGTCTAAAGTCTCTAGCTGTTTGGGCATCATTTTTCTTGAGAATAAGAACCAGAAAGTAAAGTTCATAACCTGGAGGACATATCTAGACTTCATAGATTCAAGCACCACATCCAAAATATCATCTCCCAAAAGATCCTAAAAGAAGAAAGAAAGAAAACTGTCATGACTAGGGGTGTAGTCTTCTGTCCTATCAAAGAGAGCAGTTCTAACTTCGTCTTTAGAATTCTTTTGCATAAGGGCTTTGTTAGCTGAAGCCCCAACAACAGATGAGATGGATTCAAGGAATAGATTCTACCTTTCTCTTCTCTCCTTATCTTTCTTGGACATCATGTTGCTCCAAAAGGAAACAAGAGAAGTCTTAAAAGCCTTAGGATTATTCATGATTTCACCCCTTTCCACTTCCAATTTAGAGGTGAAATTCTATTCCTTCTCATGAAACAATTCCTTCCTAAGATAAAACTGAATGATCAGTTGAGAAGCAAACTAGAGAATTCCTACAACTTATTACATGAAGCAATTCCCTCCTAAAAGAAAACTGAATTAAAAAATGGGTTCTGCTAGGGTTTGGTGATTTCCTGGTTTTTTTTTTGGCTCTCCTTGGGTTTAAGTGCTGTTTTCTTTGTCTCCATGATCTCTGGTTCCTCCTGCAATGTCTCCTGGTAGGGGGGGAGTCCATCCCCCCTCTCACTTGATCAAGGTACAGTGGTTGGAACTAGATCTTTGATTCAAGAAAAAAAAATTGTAGTGATAGTGGCTGCAGGCAAAAAGAAGATGGATATACCTGGCAGAGGACCAAATTCTTGCATGTTAGCCTTTGTGGAATCTCCAAGGAAATAAGCAATTCAATTAAAGTCAAATTAAATTTTGTAGCAAGGCAGGCACTCTTCAGTCAACTTTAAAATTTTGCGTGTTCTTATGTACTTCATGCAATTCATATTTTCAAAATTAAAAAAGAAGACAAATCATTTAAAGTTTTTACCTGGATTTTTATGATGTTTGAACCCTGCTTCCTTGCCTGCATTCTCTAGTAACTTTTTTATGTTCTTTGCTAATTTTTTTATAATGAATGTAAAGTTTTCTGCTCGTGAATAAAAACTCTAATTTACTGTTTAATTGACACAAATGTTGCAACAGTACTTACCAAGTTACTCTCATCCACATTGAATAAATGAATGATAAATCTGATGTGTGAACTTATGAATTCTCCTGATAATGCAGGCTTGATTCAACTGAAAAGTTTTTGGAAATCAAGGGAGAGCATTGGAAATTTTCCAGCATCATCTCAGAAGTTCATGTTGAAAATAATTGGTGAAGAGTATGCTGAGCAGAATATAACAAATTGCAATGTTTTTGGAGGAGTGGATTCCTGTGCATCCATTTCTAATTTCTCAAGTTACATGAAGAGCTGCAATTCAAAAGGCAGTCTTAGAGATTGTGCATTTCAAATTGATACTTTACAAACTACTTTGGGAGACCCAATGTTTGAACTGCAACAATATACTGGAGCCAAAGGTGAGAATTACCTCAACAGTTCTCTCTATAAATTATCAATGAAGTTTCTCTGCCAGTGTTATAAGAATGGAAGTAAAATACAAGAGCAGTTTTCCTATTAAAATTTTATGCTTCTCATTAACATATATGCTAATTAGTCCTTGCATATGTTCAAGGACTAGTTTACTTTTAATGTCTGTAATCCTGTTTGAGAATGAATTATATCTTTGATTTTTTTTTTTCAATAAAAGGCTAGTAGCCTATATATATTATTAATTATAAATAGGAAATACAATATGTCATTACACTTCAAAATTGATCATACTCTGATCAGATCAGTTTGCAACCATTTTTAGCTATGATCATGTGCCTTTCTATTGTATACATAGCCATAAGCATAATATATTATGATATTTTCAAAAACCATAATATGCTGCAATTGACGTAGCTTGGGGAAAACCTCTTGAAATTTCATGATGCGGATTTAACCAAGCATGTGACCAAAATTCTACTTATCAGCACCAAAACCCTTTTTTCCACCGCTTATCAACTATAACTTGCATACCAAAACCACCTAGAAGCACCAAAAAAATTCCATCATCGCTTGACAACTTCTTCTGCAGACATGACTGGAAACTTCTTCTTCGATTACCAAGCCCAAAAAGAACTAATGTGGCCAACTGCTTATTCTTCCATCAGCATAATCTCCGGAGAGTTCTCGCCGTGCTCTTCATTTCCCACTTCCACATTCTGAGAGTTGACTGTGACATTCATATTAGGGACCACATGATGGCGATGGGAATTGACTGCTTGAGGGAGAGCCAGTGAAATATTCTGAAGCATATTTTGAGGCACCCCTTGTGATGTTGGAGGAACACTTACTGGCTGACAGTGATTTACAGAGGCTGCTGCATGGTAACAATTGTGATGAAGCAGAAAAGACACGTAATGGTACTTCTCCCTAAAGCATTTAGACGTTTCCCTTCCCAGATAGTGACTGTATCTTGACAAAGCCCTATTGAGATGACTTGGGTCACTAAGCTCAAGAGATAACTTTAAGGCATCAAAGACATTGACAAATGCTCAATTGTGGGGTAAGAAATGTGGTGGAAAAATTCCACCAACATAGCCATCACCCATACCAAACACATATTTCTGGGTGCAAACCAAGAGGGCATCATTCTAAAGGAATACCTCATTAACCATCTTTTCTGCAATTAAACTCACTGATTCTAGACATTGCAACATGTCCATGACATTAGAAATAAAAATAGACAGAATATTTGATGGAAATAATAACCTTCTTGACTTAGGGTGAAGGATTTCCGTCCCAATGACACATTTGAGGCATCTGTAGTCACAAGGACAATGAAGCTTGAGCAATGACTGCAGTTGAGCTTCATCCAAACTACCTGAGAATGGTAACTCCCACCGTTGAACTGGAAACCACACTCAAAAGTTCTTTGGTCGATAATCCATCCCTGCTGCCGAACTTTTGACCACTGCACCACCTTAGCCTAGGCTCTTGCAATCCTTAATTAAGCTTTAACCCTCAAGTGAACAGAGGATAAAAACTCTTAGCTTCAAATGTGTTCGCATGATCCTACAGACAAATTTTCTGTTGCCACCGTTTACTTGCTTTGGGTGAATAAATAGAAGAGATTTTGCCAAATATCATAATCTTTAATGATGACTTAGTATTCGGAATGAACACAGCTTTGCCAGACCATCAAAAAAGTGACATGTAACACATGCTACAAAGTCCTTACACGCCTCCAGAATAAATAAGAATATATGGGCCTTTAATACATAAGAGAATTTCGTACCGAATTCCCTGAGAGCATACCATGGATTGATTAGTTTTAAGAACCTGCAATCATGAAACAAACGTTAATACATTTGAGGATGGAAATGCGAAACCCGAATGTGCCGCACCACAGAAATCACATCACTAGTTTGCTCTTAGTCGTCCTGAGGAGTACGAATTCAGTGAGTCAAACATATATTTTCTTACATTAGCGACAAGCAACTAATAGCTACTTACATCACATTGGATTGGGAACGTGCCCTTATTAGATTCCTATCAATGCAATCCTGACAGCTCATGATTTATCGTACACCTAGATCTGTGTGTAAACAATTAGCATTGGAACCTGTGTACCCTCACTTTTGAAAGCAAACCATTGCCACGGAAGCCTTTCATTGCTAAGACATCTTTGCCACACAAGCCTAGCTTGCTCACTAGAGCTGCTACATCAGCCATTTGCCACGAGTCTAACTTGCACACTTAGAATGCCAAGGCAACCACTTACCCCCCTTACTACTATGCACGAAGATTTGACATAACCCCAATTTATATAGACAAATTAGCTTTTCCTTTAAAAGAGTGAAAGCTAAAACATTTAAACATGTAGAAGAGTACATTCCCTTAACAAAATTTCTTCAAATTTAGGAGGCATTTTCCTTGACACAATCATATGAGTGACTTCATCAGGTGTTTGGTCACAACCAAAATTAGCTAGATAATTTGCCATGCAATTGCCTTCTCTGTAAACATGGATAATATGATAGTGTTCTATTTTGTCAAGTAAATTCCAAATCTGTTTAACTATGTACCCAAGCTTCCAGTTGACAATCTTGCGTTCCCTGCATGCATTTATCAGAATCAAGGAATCTCCCTCTATTTGAAGGTTGGGTAACTTGAGAGCAATTACTAGCTTTAAGCCTTGAAGCAAAGCCTGAGCCTCAGCTGCATTATTAGTCCCTATTTTCAGTTAAAAAGATTTGGCACATAATACCATTCCTTTATAGTCCTTGATTGCAACTCCAGCTCCTGAAGAACCTGGATTCCCCCTTGCTGCCCCGTCAAAGTTCAATTTAAATAAACCTGCTGGAGGGGGCTTCCAAGAGATGATATCCCTGTTTATTTTTTGGCTTGGTTGATGAAGACTCCCTCTGAAAGGTAGTTTAAGAAGAGGCCATTTGCTCATTAGCTTTGAATCCCAGTCAGTAAAGTTTGAACCAACATGTTTTACCTTTTGCACATACCCATTTACTATCTTTGAGATTGACATCTCCAAACTGAGTAATAACTGATCCATATTGAGTTTTTCTTTCCTGAAGATGCATTTATTTCTTGCCCACCAAATAGCCCATGTTACTGAAGCCGGGATAATGGACCAAATGCTTGAAAAAAATGAGCTTTTGTAAGCCTCTGGCCAACTTGAAAACAATTTCCAAAGAGTGTCAGGAAATGCCGATTGCCAATTCATTTTTGATACTACATGCAACCAGCATGCTTGAGCTATTGGACAATGTAAAAATAAATGATGACATTCTCAGGTTCTTTTGCGCATAGGACACATTGAAATGGCTCTGCTATCCCAAGCTTTGTTAGCTTGTCACTTGTCAATTATATCTTTGATTTATCCTTTTATTTTCTCTGGTTGTATATGATGATTGAGTGATTTTTTTTGTTTGTCAGGAACTGACAACAACTTGGCTAGCTAATCAAATTTACTGTTAGAATATTAGCAAAACTGCCTGCCTGGTCCATTTTATGTAGAAACGGAAGGTTTTGCCTATGTTAAAAGAAAAAAAAAGAAGAGATGATATGTAATATTTAATCAAGAGTTCTTCATGTTTCTTAGTCTATGTAAGTAGGATATTGAACTACCATTTAAGAATTACAAATTTGTTCATTATATTGACCATATATTTCTTTTAAATTTTGCTGCAAAATGTGAGCTCTCTAAAATGCATAGCATGTGCCATATTATTCAAGGAAATTAATAACTCTTCAGACAAGATATCTTTTCCAAATATGTCACAACTCTCTTCTTGAAATGCCTGATTAGTATTTATGAAAGCAAAGATATTTTGATAATTAAGAAGGTTAAAATTCTTTGGAAAATAAATGATTAATTAATTATAAATAATAAATACTTTATATGTGTGTGTGTGTGTGTGTGTAAAGTTGTAATTACAAATAAGTAAATATTGTTGTTTAACTTTGACCCACTTCCATTTTATCTTTTTATTCATTTAAGTTGAATGACAGTTCAAAAATGTTGTTCATGCTTGTCTGTATTCCTTGAGTGTTACTGATATTTCAACTTCACCATTTTATTTTATAAACAAGGTTATAATTGTAAATTTTGGGTTGATGTCTTAAAAAATGAGAGTTATATATGATTTGTAGGAGAGGGTATGAAACACAAGCAAGTTGAAATAAAAGGGGCCTGATATTGTCATTTAATCAAGTTATAAAATTGAATAATTTTAAGATGCTTGATTTCTCTTATTTTATTATAACATTAATTTGAGACCTTCTAATTAGAAAATTATAACCGCCCACAAATGGTGAGGGTGTGATTATTTAGATCACTATGTTTTGACATCGGTGTCAAACGTGAATGTTATTCATATGCCTCTCATCTTTATCTTTTAATGTCTGTTAATAGAGAATCAGAGCATATTGATTTAAGCATAGCCGTTTAATGCATCATAATGCATGGGCAAACCTTTCATAACGGATTTAATTAAAGAAGAGCATGGAATGAGACATCGTGGATAAGAGGGTGTTATTTTTATGATTAGAATGAAGCTTGTCAAATAAAAATGCGATAGGGGGATCACCATTGGAAGGGAGGGGAATTTAAAGCATTCACTTCCCTTGTTGGTGCTTGTATATTTTACTCGAAACTGCTATTGGATGGGGGATATAGAATGATGACAACGAAGGGAGTATGGGCATCAATCTTCTCTTGGATTGAATGGAAAAATAGGAGGAAGATGACCAACTCACGAACCCTCTATCATCTTCCCCTACTAAAGATTTATTATTTCAATAACTGTAATAAATCAATATGGGAGGAGGGCCATTGTGATTATGATAATTTTGATTGTTTTGGGTCATCTGGAAGTGTGATCCGGTTTAGTAGAGCTCATAGAATAAATATTAAAGGGAAGGAGGAGATTATGATGGGGCGTGGAAGGTGATGTTTACAGGTGGCTCAGGTGTAGACAAGTCGAATATCATATTCAATCGGTTAGAGATTGGTTCTTCCATCAGTCCAGACCTATTATGGGTGAGGAGTTCGTCGTTATACAATTCAGTATGGCTAGTAGGATGGACTTCTGGCCAGTTGCAGGCATGGATCTTAGAATTGGTCATCTTCGGCCTGCTCCCATTGGCTTGGAGATTGAGTCCAAAACAACTCCGGTTCATATTGGGCATAGGTTACAGGTACACTCTTTTGTGTTTTACTCTTTGATTGGTTCTTGTGCTTATTCATGTCTTTGAGACCATTGGTGAAAATCTACTTATTATGCATAATTTGCGAGGCATACTTAATTCAGTTTTGTATCCAAGTTTATGCTGTCTAAGTCCTCTCTTTCGTTAAGTTATTTTCTTTTATGTTTCTGAGACTTGAATAAGTTTTTTTCAGACTCTTGGCTTTGCCTGATATCACTTGTCCCATGTACATGTTCCTTTTGGATCTTAAAATCCAAATCTTTAGATACATCCCTGTCAGACTGCACATTAGAATAATGGAGGTTCTCCTCATTTTATTAAAAGATAGTACCTTATCAGATATATTACAAGAAAGCTAATAGAACAGTAAAAGTCAATATACAATAGAGATGCTTAACCTCGATATATATATATATATTGTTGTAATAATTCTCCCTTTGAGCTTTGACGGTGTCTTTTCATCTGCATATCAATACTCTGCTCTAAACTTCATGTTTAGCACAGACAAGAATGATGTTTGGGTATAGTAGTGTATGCAATTGCACTTGGAAATTGTAAGCCTCTTGTGCACTTCCTGCATCATTTTGCGACCCATGCTAAAATATTTTCCTTATGACGTTTTTACAAGTGGTTCAAGCGTTCAGTCTATGCTTTCGCAATTTGTATGCATGTCTCTTAGAAAACTCATAGATTGCTGCTAGAATGGAGTCACAGTGTAATTCTAAAGACTTATAAGATTTATTATAAAACTTGCTTATGCTTATCCAATATAACAGGGTCCTCTGATTAGTAATATCAATTTACTGTCATGGTCCGTTAATACTGAAGTGGAACCAATGCACTACCTCTAAATTGATCTTCATAAATATTGTCAAGGTAACTCTGCTCCTCTCTTGTGCAACTTGTCATCTAATGCATTTTTGATCTCTTTGGCCAAATTGCACAATTACTCTTTCATGTGAGCGTCACCTTCTCCCACCTTGGACAACCATCTTTCTCTAGGCCGTTGTGTATATTTTGCAATTTCTGTTATATCTTCCCTTCAGGTATTTATCCCTTCCTGACACTATTTTCATTTTCTATAGTGCATCCTTGGTGAACCTTTTAAATTCTTTTGGTAGTTTATCCTTTGGAAATGGTATATTTTTTATTTAGGATTTCAATTATTTATGGAACGTTATATATATGTGGAAGACTAAATTGTATTGTTGGTTCTATAGATCCTTCGTCCTTCATGAACTTTTCTTATGTTCAATCTGAGCTTGTCTTTTCTCACTGAAGGTGTCATTTTGAAAACAGTATAGTTATTCCTTGAGAAAGCTTACCAAAAGACCATGTTTCAATATTGTAGACAGGTTCAATATTATACAGGTCTTAACTGTGTAGTAGTGTCGCTAATTAGTGTAAATGTTTTAATATAAAGAAATATTTGCATCCACAAAAGTGTTATACATTGTTAGGATATAGTATGGATATGTGATCTACTCACGTCACATTAATAGGCTTAATGTCTTGACGCATTTAGTGATGCATAGCACAAGCCATAATCTCATGAATAATCCATTGTCCATCTTCTTAATCTTTTAATGATTTGAATGTGCATATTAACTTCAGCCAAGACATAAATATAAATATGGGTAGAGTATCCAAACTGTATTTTTCATGCCAATTGTAAGAATAATGTAGTTGTGAGTTGGATTTGGGAGTTATTAAGCTTGGTTAGGGAAGGAGTTCGATTATGAATTACACTTGAGTTATCTTATTCTAATATTTAATCTCTATAATCTTAATTATTGTAGTGTGTTGGGTGCAGGTATAATGTAGTAAATGAATAAATTCTTCCAGTTACTTTAAGGTCTTAATTATTGCGTTGTGTTGTGATTATGTATGATTAGTAAATGGGACTAATTTTTCAAAAAGAAAACATTATTGGAAAATTCTATTTACTTCTTTAATCGTTACTTACCCACTGAATAAGTGGTTGACACTCACCACTGAACAAGTGGAAGAGTTATTTATTTCTTTAATCATTACTTATCCCATTGAATAAGTGGTTGATACTCACCACTGAACAAGTGGAAGAGTATTTATTTCTTTAATTGTTACTTATCCCACTAAATAAGTGGTTGACACTCACCATTGAACAGGTGGAAGAGTTAATTATTTCTTTAATCGTTACTTACCCCATCGATTAAGTGAAATATCGCTCACCACTGAATAAGTGGAAAAGTTCTTCTTTGTTATCTCTATTCATTCCATTGATTAAGTAGAATAACACTCACCACTGAATAAGTGGAAGAGTTATGTTCATTTTGTTATATGTTAGATACTTTGAATTTAGATTATGGGAAGTTGTGGATTATGTTACTTTATTCTTAAATTCTATCATTGGAGTCAAACTTGCGTCATATGCCCTCAGTTCATTGTCATGGATCTTGGTGATTAGATAACGGGGTTCAATCCAATGATTATTAGGTGTTTTCCTTACTTGAAGATAGATGCTTCTAATTTGGACTTTTTGCCCAATATTAAAATTATGGGTAAATTGTGAATGATGTTGCACCTAAGTGAGTGGCAACCGACAAAGAACTGTCTGGGGAGATTGGACCCTGGAAAGGTTTGCATACCCACTAATATAAAGTTTATATTTTATGTCTATCCAACCACAATCTAGTTTAATTCTAACTAAGTTTGTTGGTAGTCTTTTCTTGCTTAGGGGTTTGGCTAGAGCCCAAGCGGCTTCACAATGCCAATGTGGTTGGGTGGAGAACAAGCCTTTATTTTGCGGTATGTATCCTTGTTAAGATTATTAAAACAAAGATGTGAAGGATCACTCCTTGTAATCCTTCTTGATGTTTGTCGTTTAGTAAAAGAAGTATGACAGTTATCTATATTAGAGATAATGGCTTGTATTATAATTTGTTTCAAAAAAGAAATTGCCATACTTTTGAGCTTCTTCTAGGTTGAAAATTACAAAATACCACTTGGAAATGAAGTATCATCTAATGGACCTAAACTAGCTGAAGTAGAACAAATTAAATTTTTTAATATTGTTAATTGTTTACAAATATTCTGCTCATACGAGCATCAACATGAGACTGATACAAGATCTTGTGAGCACAACCATGAGACTAATATCAACTCTTTTCGAGCAACTACACTAGAAACCACCTATGGAAGACAAAGAGTCACAACTTAGAAATCTTACTCTTTAGAAACCATCTCCACAGTAGAAGCCAACTATAGAAAATCAAGAGTCGGCAACATAGAATTCCATATCAGATGTGCCTTTGGGTTTTGAACTTGGGTTTCCACAATGAAAACTCAGTGCTTTAATTAATTAAGTTCAACCCTTTGGACAGTTTATTATTTTTGTAAAAAAGTATATACTATATAGTAATATTAAAAAATCTAGTATAGAGAAGCAACTTCTTGATTTGAGTGACAAGTTGCTTGTGTGTGTCATGTCCCCTTTTTTGGATTAAAATAATTAATAATATTTTGTAAAGTTGGCCCTAGTCACTTTTATTTTTGGGCAACTTAAGTAATATTATTTTAATAAATTAAAAAAGTGTTTTTTTTAAACACTTAAACATAAATAGTATTTTTAATACTTTGGAGGGAAATGAAATAAAAATAAAATAAATGGAGGGCCCTAAAAAAACAATTATAAAAAGAGCATTTTTCTTCTTTTCATAATCAATCCCGTTGTCTTCTTTTCATCCAATTTTTAAATTTGAGCAATTTGTTCAATCTAGGGCATCCGAGGACAAAAACCCTCTTGAATTCCACATTTACAATCTAGGATGAAAACCCTTGTTTCCAATCTTGGGCAATCCCATTTGGGAATCACAATTGTATTGATTTGTGGTGAATTTGAATTTTGCTACAATGTTGTTATAGTATTTTTGGAAAGCAAAAATATTCATTTTATCACTGATTGCATATTTGGGGGTTTATATACTTAGTTTTATAGTTTTGGAAAATTCTTGGGCATCCTAAAGGGTTGGATCTGAGTTGTTACATCATACCAGCTGCTGGTTGACATCATTGGAGGGTTTTGGCACCATTTTTGAAGGTAGCCCAGCTGCACAAAAATTCAGAAATTACTTTTAATGATGGGAAACCATTTTTAAAGATATTTATTGCTGATTTGGGAGGCATCAGCTGCAAGGACAATCCATACAGGTTTATTTGGCCCTTTTGAGGTCTGATTGTGTTTCAAGGGGTCTGATCTGTATTACATCAGCAGCAAGGAGGGTTAAACATAGTCTTGATTAATCATTGTAAGCTTCTACCATAGCTATACAACTATTATACCAGTTTGTACAACTCTTAACCTAGCTGGATTGGCCAGCTGTACCACTCCAATAAAATCTATGTGAGTTGAAAATTGTAACTTTAGATCTGATTTTGGTTTTAGAGAAATTTCCAGCTTGTAATCATTGCAAAAATCAATAAAATCAGAGGGTTTCCAAATTTATGTTTGAATTTTATATGAGAATTTCAAGTGAATTGGGATTTGTACCAAACATTAAATTTATCGAAATTTGGTTCAAACTTGGCTTATGAAGTGTTTGAGGGTTTGATCAAATATTTTCCATCATTTTTTTCAATTTTTAGTTTGCCGTTTCAGTTTGTTTCTTGTTTCAAAAAATCAGAAAATACAAAAAACAATAAATCCATACAAAAAATATAAAGGGAACATTATATTGGTAATAAAGCTTAGACCCAGCCAACTTGCAGATTAAACTACTAGTGGATGCAATCCAATAAAAAAAAATTGAAGTCTACAAGGAAGATAAACATGGAAGATTTTTAGATGCCCAATTCAATGCCTTAATTCAAATATAGTAGCAAATGAACCAACTATTGACACAAATGTTGCAAACAATGTAAAACATGAATGATACCATACAAGTAGAAACACCTATAGGTAAGGGGAGTATGTAATGTGCAAACCTAGTTTTTTGCTTGTAGTGGTTTGATAGAATGTTAAAGGTTTAACATCTATTTTTTGACTGAATTTAATTTTTGATATCGATGTGTGGATTTCATCAAACTAGTTAGAAAGTTTGTTACAAAATAACATGGAATTAAATACCATAAATTAACTTCCGAAAAAATTCATACAATGTTATTGAATGTTCTGTTGTACCCAAACCAATTTTTTTTGCTTCATTAAGGCATTTTGCTTAAAAGAGTCTAAACCTTGTAAAATGATGTCAAAACACAGTTTTTGGGAAAATCAAGTATGGACTTTGAGTCAATTTGATGTCAGGAGGATATTGGTGAAATTTGAAAAATTGAAAATTATGGTTTCAAGCACCCCTATTTCAGGTCGCGAAACCCTAAAAATTGAAACTTGTCAAAATTGACTGAAAATTGTTTTGATTGGCTTATTTTGCTTCACAATCACAATGGTGAAGTTAGTTTCAGTTAAAACTCAATTTTAAGTCTGGTGGGTAGTTTTCGCTTTTTCAAGTGGAAAGTTAGGAACTCTGAGGTTGTCAATGGCAGATGGCCAGAGACCAAGTGTCGAAATCTAAGCCTAAAATGCTCAAATGAAGAATCTATGGCGTGATAAGTTCAAAATGGTGCTTCATGCCGGAGGAGATTTTTCGCCGGGTTGAAAATCATCAAAAATTTTCAAACTCTGGAGCACTAGAGCCCCAGGGGTGCCCTAGATTTCAAAGGCCCAGATTTCAGTTTTGAGGTTTGTCACTTCCAAGAAAACTTCTCAGGAATACTGTTAGCTTCGCGATGAGCCTACCAGCCAACCTAAAGGATCTGTCTAGCACCTGATACGGCTAGACACCTGATACGGGAGATTGAATGAGAAACGAGGGAGATGCAAAAATGACTAACACTGGAGTGAAAAGCGCACCTCTTAGCCAGGGGGGCCCATCTTTTTGAGGGTCCAGATGAAGGTTTCCGACCAAATGATATCTAGGATGTTTGTCTCAAACTTGATCAGGCTTTGTAACGAATTCGTCAACGGGTTAATTCGAGTTGGTGAACTGCCGGGATCAGGAGTCAAACATAAGGTTTAATCATGGTCAAAATCTCTAAGGAAAAAGCAAAAGCGCCCCTGGAGGCCAGGTGCGCCCAAGGTTTTGAGGCCTTAAATGCAGTTTTTCTGGTGATCTCAGGTATTCATCCTGTTCGTGTTACATCCAGCTTTCTGTTGCATATCTTAGTTAGGTTAGAGAACGAGTCAGTAGCTTGCAGCTGGAGTTTAAGTGGATTTTTAGTCAGTTTGTAAAATGGCCAAGTCTGGGAACAAAAGCGCCCTTGGAGGCCAGGGGCGCCCTTGATTTTAACCCATCAGATGATGAAATTTTGAAAAATGCTTTCTAAGAGCTCTTATGTAGAATGGAATCAGCTCTGCAGTGAGCCTGCCTGTCAGTTCTAAAGTTTTGCCGAACGCGAGATGTGAGGAGGTCAGAATCACCTTCAAAGTGATGAAAAATGATGAAAATTTGACTAAGTTTGGAGGCAAATGCGCAACTTTTGACCAGAGGCGCCTTGATTTTTGAAGCACTAGACCTCAGAATTATGGATTGCAGTCTCAAGGAGTGTTTTGTCAGTTCTAATCCTGCTCTTCAATGAAACTGTCAGCCAATCAATTGGGCGTGTTAGTCAATTAGAATCAGTGGTTGAACATGAGCTCTGGTGAGGTTTGAAAATCCAAATTTCCATAAAATTGGTTGTTTGGAAAATGATGCCTAGAGTCAAAGGTTTGACTTTTGAACTTAGGATGACTAAGCGCCCTATAATGGTGGAGTTTTTCAAATGAATTTAAATATTATTTAATGTTTAGTGATTCGACTTCAACTGAACTGAAATATTATTTAATTCGACTTCAAATGAACTCAATTTTGTTTGCAAAAGGGACAATTTGTTTTGAATGTAGAATTAACTGAAAGTATAAAAGTTGGCGCCCTATTTAGGGTTTATTTTTCACTCAATTAACTATTTTGAGGTCCAATCAAATAAAGTTGTACATTTCAGAGGTCCAATAAGGGCGGCGCTTGATTTGCATGCATATTGGACAATTTTAGACTTCAAATTATTTATTTAAGTCATTATTGGCGCCATTATTCTCATAACAGGTTCAAGCAAAGGCGATCTTCTTGAGCAACAGAAGATCTGAAGGTGCTTTGAGTTCAATTTTTCAGTGCCAGGTCTAGATTGTTTAGAAGATTAATTTTCCAGAATTCAATTTTCAGTGCATGCAAACTTCATCGAATCCAATTCAAGTATAGGCGACTTTTTGAGGCAGAATAAACAAACTTCTATCTTTTTTCTAAAATTCTTCTATTCTTGTCTTAGGTTTTCTCTCGCATGTTAAAGAAAACGTCAAAATTTTCAGAATCTGATCATTTGGGTTCACATATTTTAGTGACAACAGCAAAACCCATGTCTTAGATTTTTTCAAGGAAATTGCCCCATTGCTTTTATTCTAAAAGCACTGTGCTTTTTTTTGAAGATTCCTTTGCATGTGGGTCAAAAACACATATTTTCGAAAATCGAATCATTTGGGTTGCCTTAGAATTCCATTGCCTACAAAACCCATGTTCGAGATTTTATCGGGAAAAATTGCCTTGGGAAGCTCTAGAACCCTTGCTTTTTCTCGACTGAAAAGCCTTTGCATGCCTTGCTAAAACTCACTTTTTCGAATTTCTGACTATCTGGATTTGCTTAGAATTCAATTCGCTACGAAACCCATGCTTCAGAAAAATTTCAAATTTTTTTCCCGCAATTGGCTATTTTTAGCCTCATCAGAGCTTTTTTCGGCTTTTTCTAAAAGTTGTCCGAACATATACCCGACTTTACAGTCAAAAATTCAGATTTTCAAAATGCAATTCAACCACATAGATTATAAGACCAAATCGG
Source organism: Sequoia sempervirens (assembly GCA_007258455.2). Lineage (NCBI taxonomy): Eukaryota > Viridiplantae > Streptophyta > Pinopsida > Cupressales > Cupressaceae > Sequoia > Sequoia sempervirens. The sequence goes on from VDFB02333597.1 coordinate 166,089, forward strand.
TCTTGATGCATGAATTTTTGAAAATCTCGGACACAAACTTGGGTCGTGTCTATCCAATGGTCAATTTGAACACGTTGGAAGGCGTTAGCAGTTGTATAAGAGCGAATTTACACCCTAGGCGCAATTCCCCTTTTTGCCTTTATACACTTTAGAAAACCAAAGTCGGAGGCTTAAATTTACTTAAGCCCGCTGTTGACAGTCCACGTGGAGCCTATTTTGTGTTTGTTGTACCCCAAAATTAAAATTTTTGTTACACTTAGACATTTTGAAGAAATGAGTAAAAGTCTTGTTAAATCAGTCAAAAAGGTCAAAATTTGGGTGTGCATGTCTTGCATGAGGGGTTAAAACGTAAAATTTTCAAAATCTGATGATTTGGGTCTACTCAGAGCAACTTAATCTACAAAACCCAGATCTCACTTTTTCACCCCTACTTTTTAGGAAAACTGCTATTTTTAGAAATTTCCTAAAAATAGTAACTTTTTTTGAGTTTTTCTGGGTTTCTTTTGAAATGGATACTGGCAAAACTTTCTAAAAATAGAAAGTTTCTAAAAACAGAAAGTTGGTCCGTTAGAGTTCAAACTGATTTTGATTGGCTCAAAATACGTCCATATCAGGCTTGTGCAGTCAAAATCTCAAAATAATCAGCTTTTCCCTAGTGGGTTTATTCTGCTTTTTCAAAAGCGTATTAGGAGCTCCGAGGTCATCAATGGAGGACAATCAGCTGCCAGGCATCAGATTCAACACTCAGGCGTTCAACAGGAGGTGAGTCAGTGAGCAAGCACGAAGAACGAAGGAGAAGGTGAAAATTGTGAAAATTTTCTAACACTGGTTGACTTGGGCGCCCCAGGTGAGAATAGGTGCCCATCTTTTTAGGGCATTAAATGATGAAATTAGGGTTTGCACCTCCAACCAAAGTTGCTTAGTTCTCTTCCAGCTCCACAGTGAGTCCGACGGTGCAGTCAACACATCATCTAGTCGCCTGGGATTCGAGGCCGAACAGGGGAGATCCAAACTGAAGTCAAAATGAAAAAGAATGAAAATTATCAAAATTTGACTAAGTCTGGGAACTTTGGGCGCCCCTGGTGATCTAGGGCGCCTAGCTTTTTGGAGCACCTAACTCAGTAGTTAGGGTTTGAGAATATGCTCAATCTCTTCAGTATTCAGCCAGCTTCGCAACGCCTGTCTCTGTCAGACCATTCGACTGTCCAATCTCCAGCAGATTCAGATCAAAGTTGAGGATACAGAATGAAGGTTTCAAACTATGAAGAATGGAAATTTTTTTTGAAAAAAATGGCTAAGTTTGGAAGGTTTAGGCAACCTAGGAGAGAAGAGGCGCCCAAGTTTTCAAGTGCCTAAACAGATGAATTTGCAGAAGTAGTTCTAACATGATTTCTTCACAGTTGATCCGGCTCTCCAACGAGATATTCAGCATGTCAATCGGAGTTTGCAGTTGTTAATTACGAGAGGTTGAACATAGAGTGAAACAAGAGTGAAATTTCAAAATTCAAAAGCAAACTTAAAAAGTAAAAAATATTCTAACTCTGGTGAGTTTGGGCGCCCCAGCTTGCTAGGGGCGCCCAACCTTTTGAAGTCTCAAAAGTCACTGTTCGATGAAGTTTCTCCTAGGAGACCCCTCTCAATATCTCCTCAGCTTTGCAACGAGCATAACCATCAGTCAATCCGATGCTCGGATCACCAGATTCGACAAGATCATCTGTGGAAGAAGAGTTAATGAAGAAATTGAAGATCATAAAAATGGCTAACTCTGGACAAAATGGGCCCTTGGAGGAAATAGGCTCCCATGAATTCGAAGGTTGAAATGAAGTTTTTAGTCAGAGACGCCTCCAAAACAATCTTCTCAGAACGAGTTAGGCTCTGCGATGAATCATTCAGCTCGCTCATCAGATTAGTCTGCAAGTCGGAAATCGAGGTCAAAGTAGGGGGTCAAAGTTGTGAGAAGTTGAAAATATTGAAAATATAAAAAATGACTAACACTGCTTGAAGTGGGCGCCCCTAGCCAAGAAGGTCGCCCAACTTCTCATGCCTTAGTGAAATTTGCAAAATTTTCAAGAAATTTCAAAATTGCAAGAGGATGAGGATGTCTAAGTTCAATAATAGAGTTTTTAGGGTTTTGAAGATGAAAGCAAACCTAATTCAAACCCTAAGTCTATTTAACACCTCTCTTCAATGTAATTTTCATTATTTTTGCAGGTAGCATTCAAAGGAGAAAATTGGAGCAGCAAGTTTGAAGAAATTTTTCAAGATTCAAGAGCTCAATTTGCTGGTTATTCATCAAATTTTTCAAATCAGGAACATAAACCCTTGCCTTTTCATCCAGAAGATTAAATTTTTCAAGGAGAAGGCCAAGGTTTTCAAATTTTCAGTCATTTGGGTCTTATCACCTCATTCTTCTAAAGAAATTTTCAAGAACTTCATCAAGTTGCAGCAGCTGCTTTTTGCTTTGCATGTCAGTGAAATCCTCAGTGCATTCAGTTTTCAATCATCTGGGTCCTCTCAAATCAGTCTTCTGAAGAAAACCCATATCACAACTTTTTTCAAGAAAGTTTCAAATTCTAGGGTTGGCTGCTTTTTCAATCAGCCATCGTATTTTACAAATCTAATTAACTGGGTCTATTTCTAAGAGTATTTTGAACAAAACCTAGGTGCGAAGTTTTTTGTGAAAAATTGAAGAAATTAGGGTTTGCTGCTTTTTCAGTTAAAATTCAAAATTTTCAAAAACGGACGATCTGGGTTGTCTTGCAACGAAATTCTGAGCAAAACCCATATCTCAAATTTTTTTTCAAAAAGTTTGTCCGTTGGAGCAAAAAAATCAGCATTCTAAAAATAGTAAGTTGCTCAAGACTTGTCTAAACCTAGGCGAGTTTACAGTCGTTCTTCAAGGTTTCCGAAATGGAGTACACTCCCAATGTTTTCAAGACTGAATCAATGCTCTATCATAATTACATCAAAACAATTGAGACAAACTTGCATCATATCAAGCCGGTGTTTGATCTACACGCTTTGGAGAGTGCAGGCAACACTACCATTAGGAACCTGGGACACTTTGGACTCCTCGCAGCAATGTCTATCCCTATATCAGTTCAGAGTCTTGAGTTTGTAATCGCTTGCATCAAGCATTACAACCCGGCTACAAGGGAGATTCAATTAGTTGATGGCAGATTGATTTGCAGTTTGAAGTCTGATATGATCGAGAAGTGTTTTTCCATTCCCCCATGGCCTAAAAGCGTCACTATCTCAAAGGGTGAATGTGAAAGGATATGGGAAATGCACAAAGACAAATATAGCAAGAAGATTGCATAGAGGTGGATGAAAGAAAAACATAAGACTCTGCCAAGTCACACTTTCATGATGTCAGCAAAGTTTGAAGAGTCAGCCAATGAAGTTGAAGATTTCCTGAGATCTATTGTGGATGGAGAGGATATCTTGGAAAAAAAAATGCAACTTTTCTATTGATGGGATAGATGCACCGAACCGGGATACAGTTTCCTGTTTTTTAGCAAATATCATAGAGATTTAAAGCAACTTTCTTCTAGAAGCTTTCTTTCCGCTTTCTTTCTATTCTTGGAGCAATTCTTATCCATTCTTTGAAGAAGAGAAAGAAGATAAATGTAATAGTTGGCATTTCCCGCTTTTTCTGCTTTCTTAGGTGTTAGATGTTATCTTCTTTCTATATTTAGAAATAAAGCTTGCTTGCTGAGCAAGCCCTAGATTGTGAAAGCAAGGAGATTTTAGGGTTCCCTACTCCTCTGCTTGCCTATAAATAAGAGCCTTTGCTCATGGGTTTTCTTTAACCATGCTAGTGATAACAAAACGCTGAGCCTATTGTGCCTTCTATTTGTTATTCAAGTGTTGTTCAATTGTTTTATGATAGCAAATTGTTGAGTCTCTTTTAGCCAACAAGGAGTTATTGTAGTTGCTGTTCCTATTGTGTAAGAACAAGATTGCAAGCCTCTTTAGCTGCAATTTCTTGTTCCAGGCATGTTAGAAGTAGATTTTGTTCCAAATGTTTGAGAAATAAAATCATGAGCCTCTTTTGCCTTGGTATAACATCTCAGATTTCCGTTATTTGTGTTCTGCTTTTATGATATTGATTTCAGCTTACATTGAAGTGTGTAGATGTTTGTTGAGAAAGAGTTTATTGAAGCACTTTGTCAGAGAATCAACCTTGTTTATTTCTAGTTTCTCTTGCTATGTGAATTACTTGAGAAGTTAGAAATGTCTTTAGCTTAAGTTATTCGTAGTTGAAGTTCTTAAAACAGAAAATCTCAGCTGCGGCGTTTGTGTTTAATAAACCTTGTGCTCTAACTGATCAAAAAGATAGGCAACTTAGTTTTTAGTTTACTTTCTTTCAACACCATCAGCAAGAGGGAGCTTCCCCTCCTAATTTGAAGAGCAGTTTTACTGTGCATAGCTGTCTGTTTCAAATATGCATTTCAGAGGTGCGAATTTAAACGCCAACAGTGTCGGTGAAGGCATTTTTGTCGGGGACGCCCGCGCGGCGCGCAGACGTCCGTGCGGTGCGCTTATGTCCATGGAAGATTCCTGCGGCTGAGCCAGCAAAGGCGTTACTCTTCCCATTGGCAGCAAAGTTGTAACGCCTCCTTCGGCCAACCGACTTGAATATGGCTGTTTTCTTCCTCATTTCTTCATATTCAGTCCTTGAACTTGCATTGAGGAGGTTGGAAGAACTCTTCATGACATCAAGCTTCCATACTCACTCTCACATCACTCCACAAGCTCACTTTCACTCACTTCCAAGCATTCCAAGCATTCCATTGCAGCAACATTACACTCCAACTCGGTAGAGCACGTTTGGGACCACGCCATACGCAACAGAGGCTTGAGTTCCTCTCATTTCTCCCCCAAGCAGCCTTGAGTGCTCTTGGTGGAGGTGGTAAGCTTCCCTCTCCTATCCTCTATCATTTGGTGAGTAGCATAGTACTACATTGTAGTGTTTTTGTTTTCATTACATTTCTCCTTTATCTCGTTTTTTTGGCTGTCCGTGGAGGTGGAAACATCTAAACGGGGGTTTGAATGAGGCAGGCCCCTATATAGCCCCCAACATTTTCTCTCTTGTTGTGTGTAGGTGGACGCACTTTGTGGAGCTAGTTGGCGAATAGGCTCTTCTACGAGATTATCTTCGTCACCTTAGCTTTGGTATATCTATCCTATCACCTTCGTTTATATTTCTCGTACTTCATAGTATTGTTTTGTTCTCTTAGAAGTTGTTAGGCTAGGCCATTAGTCGTTTTAACGAGTTGAACCTTGCCTCGGCTGTGTTCTGACCGTATGGACTACAACTCTCTTTCGAGACGCCAGCGCGCCGCTTTGTCGTCCAAAGTCCACATTGACGTCCTCGGGCAGAGAGCTCTTTGAGGTGCAGAGTTGGACCTAAAAACTGACTCGCCTAGCCCCATCTTAAAACTTGGGATTGACGAGTGGTCGTAGGGTTCTATAATCCTCATCATTCTCATCCCCATATCCTAAACACTACACTTAGCCGAGGTAAGTTAGGGCAGCCTCTCGCGTCTTGACCCTCCGTGACCTGGGGTCTTGCACGCGGTGGTCCCCCTCTCTTACATTTTTGGTGAACTTGACGTGAACCAATGTCTGTTCATCTATCGGTGTTGAGGCTTCCCTCGGTTGCTTCGCGATTGTTGTGTGTTGGCATTTAAATTCTCACCTTTGGAATGCGGATTTGAAATGGACAGCTATGCACAGTAAAACTGCTCTTCAAATTTGGAGGGGAAGCTCCCTCTTGCTGATGGGGTAAAAGAAAGTAAATTAAATCTAATTCTCCTATCTTTTTGTTTCAGCTAGAGCACAAGGTTTGTAAAACACAAACGCCGCAGCTGAGATTTTCTGATTTAAGAATTCCAACTACGACTAACTTAAGCTAAAGACGTTTCTAATATCTCAAGTAATACGCAGAGCAAAAGAATTAGAAATGAACAAAGTTGATTCTCTGACAAAGGCTTAAGAGAACTCTTTCTCAACATACATCTACACACTTCAATGTAGGCTGAAATTAAGATCACAAAAGCATAACACAATAAACGGAAATCTGAGACGAAGGAGGCTCATGATTTTATTTCTCAAACTTCTGGAACAAAAATTACTAAACACATGCCTGGAACAAGAGCTTGTAGCTAAAGAGGCTTGCAAAACTTGTTCTTACATAATAGGAACAACAATTACAATAACTACTTGTTGGCTAAAAGAGACTCAACAATTCGCTATCATAAAACAATTGAACAACACTGAATAACAAATAGAAGGCACTATAGGCGTAGCGTTTTGTTATCACTAGCATGGTTAAAGAAAACTAATGAGCAAAGGCTCTTATTTATAGGCAAGCAGAGGAGTAGAAAACCCTAAAATCTCCTTGCTTTCACAATCTAGGGCTTGCTCAATGTTGGCGTAAAATCTAACACCTCTGGAGTGCAGGTTTGTACGGACAACTATGTACACTATGCAATGAGTGCTCTTCAAATTAGGAGGGGAAGCTCCCTCGTTGTGCTGGAATGCATGGAAAAGAAAAGTAATCTAAGTCCTATCTTTTTGTTCTCAGCTGGAAGAGGCACAAGGTTAAGAAAACCAAGAACGCTGCAGCTAAGGATTTTCTGGTTTCGCAGATCATTAACTACAACTAAGCTAACTACTTTAAATCTATCCAGTTTCCTCAAGAAAACAGAGCATGAGGAAATGGAGCAGGGATTGACTATCGGACGATAAACGAGTTTAGACTCTCTACTTGAAGGCAAGGTGGCACAACTATCATCTCAATCTAAACAAGCTTATTGGGCACAACAGATTTAAGAATTCACTAAGACGATCTTATGGAACCCTGTGTGGCATAACACTCGATCGAAACAGCAAAGCCTTCACAAAACAGCCTTTATCTTTATAATCTCACGAAACCCTATGTGGCATAACCTTCGATTATATTGATAAAGATTCACAAAACAGATTTATCGCTGCAACTTCTCGAAACCCTATGTGGCATAACGATCGATCACAATGGTAAATTAACACAAAACAACCTTATCACCTCAATCTCTTGGAACCCTATGTGGCATAACAATTGATTTCAATGATAAAGATGTTCAAACAGATCTAACTATGGGAGGAATTTACCACGCCAATCTTATGGAACCCTATGTGGCATAACACTTGATTGAAAGTAGGAAAGACTTCACAAAACGATTTTATCATCACAATCTCACGAAACCCTATGTGGCATAACACTTGATTGAAATGATAAAAGATTCACAAGACATAAAGAATCCACCATTACAATTGCATGAAACCCTATGTGGCATAACACTTAATCATAATAGCTAAGACACATGAACAAATACCAAAAGAGCAATATTGAGGGCAAGGTAGGCGCAGCATATATTTCTCTCCAAGCAAAAGTTATTTACAAATGAGCATAAGCTCTTATTTATATACATCAAGGTGTAGGGAACCCTAAAATCACCTTGTGTCATCTACAGTTATTGCAATGCATGCAAATCATGCGCCAAACCCTAATTAAGTAAACTATACAGTCAACTGGGCAACTACCCTCAGTTTAACTGAAACATCTAATCTAAAAATGGACTACTGTGCGAGCATGCACGTCCTTATTGAAAGCAAGTTAACTGGAAGACTACCATCAGGTAACGTAAAAACCCTAAATGAAACTCCAAGTAAACAAGGTGAATCTTAGAATAGATATGCATGAGGTGAGACAGCCAGTTAACTTGAAAGGGTAACGCCAAGTTAACTCCTGTGTATAATGTCTATCCTGAGAGGTGAGAAACTTGTTGTGACGTTTTTCACACATCGCCCCATTTCAAAATGGGGACCCCTTAATTTTGGCTTTGTTTTTCGTTTGTTTTGTCGTTGTCTCTCTTTTCTACTGTCTGCCTTTCGAGGATTGCGCCCGTCAGTGAATTTAAGCGTGAAATTGACCAAGTCTGAAAATTAGGGTTTCATCATTTCTGGTCAGTCCGGGGTCAAATAAGGTCAATAACTTGAAACTTGAGCTTAATGTTCTTGTCAGTATGCTTCCAGCAGGCTCTCAGCAAAAATTTATCAGATTCCGAGATACTTACTATTTTTAGTAAGTGTGAGATTACAGGCGGTTCGTCAGCATTTTTTGAGATTCCGATCGTCACACGGCATTCAAGGTATGTCAGGCTACTCATGTGCAAAATTTGAGCGAAAACCGACAACTTACTATTTTTAGCAGTCTAGCTTCCGGAGCAAATTTCAGGGTGCAGATGCAGCGTTTTTCTTTGCATGTCTGCATATTCCTTCTGGGTTTTTCAAGACCTTCGCAACGATGTAACATGCAAAGTGAGATGACAATTTTCAGGATTCAGCCTTCCGAGGCTATTTTTAGGGTTTGCATGTCAGGGTTTCTTTTGCATGTCGGATGATTCCTGATGGGTTTTTCGAGAGCTTCGCGATGGCATGACATGCAAACGAGGATTCTCACTCAGTAAGGAACTTGCTATTTTTAGCAGTTTGTCCCGGCACCGCCTCCCAGAATTCAGAATCATGAGTCGATCGCAGTGCCACAAACGGGAAACAGAGTTCATTTGATACGCATGCAAAGCAAATTAGGGTTTCCAGCCGGAGCCTAAAAATAGGCATAAAAACTCGTAATCTTCAAAACCGGTAAAACCACCGCGAAGCATTCTTCAGTCTGTCTGTGGTAAAATTTCAGGTCAAACAGAGCACTTACTATTTATAGTAAGTCAAATTGGAAACATGCTAAAAATAGTAAATCAGCTGCATGCGTCAGTGTCAGCCAACAGTCACGTGGTGAGGAGCGCCTCATTCAAATTTCAACTCGATCGGAGCTTGGGAGCTATCAGAAACAAGAGCTTACTATTTATAGTAAGCCACCTTCAAAAACAGGCTATAAATAGCAGGGTGATTAAAAATGGCAGGCCGATAGGTTAACAGTGGTTATGAGGATGCAGTGTGCAAAATTTCAAATCGCTTCCGAGCTTGAGAGATGCAAATTCAAAGGACTTACTATAAATAGCAGGGCACGAAGCTGGCAAAGGCAAAAAATAAAAAAATAAAAAAATAAAAAAAATGTCTAAGTCTGAAGTTTATCCTCCACCACAGGTGAAATGCGCCCAGCTCAAGGTAGTGGCACAAAAAAATTCTAAGTGTTTGAACTCGTCTTTCACCACCCTCAAAATACGCCCAGCTGAAAAGAGGTCAAAATGGTCAACACATTTCATCCTGCAGCTATGTGAAAATGCGCCCAAGGGGAGAAAGAGTCAAAAGGAAGTCAAAGACGTTCATCCACCTCACATAGCAAAATGCGCCCTCCTCACAAAGCAAGATGTTTGAGAAATTTTCTAAGTATAAAATATCCTCCTCACCCATCAAAATGCGCCCACCTCTCAACAAGTCAAAAGGGTCAAAGAACTTCATCCTGCTCACATAGCAAAATGCGCCCACCTTGAGAGTTGAGAGCATAAAAAATTTCTAAGTATTGGTGTTCATCCACCTCCAAGCCAAAATGCGCCCATGTTTGAAAGGCATGCAACAAAAAGTCAAGGAAAGTCAAAGTTTTTAATCCTTCACCAAGTAAGAAATGCGCCCATGCAAGAATAAGCTGGAAAAAGTCAAAGAGTCAACAAAGTTCATCCTCCTACATGGGCAAAATGCGCCCAAATCAAGGCATGTCAAGATAAAAATCAGGAAGTTCAAAAGTCATCCTTCTTGCATGTCTAAATGCGCCCAAGTTGAGGTGTAAAAGGTAATTGAAGGTGGTGAATGAGGTAAAAGGTCAGTTAAACACTCTAAGGCGTGGTCAAAGCAAAGTGAATGCTAGGCATGGTGGAGTTTTAAATTTTTTTTTTCCCTCCAAGTGCTACATGCGCTTGAGGTGATAAGTGTTAAAGGTGTTGAAAATATTTCCCCAAGGCGTGATTTTGAGTATCCTCCATCAAGTCCTAAATGCGCCCAAGGTGGTGGGTGTTGGAGAATTTCCTAAGGCGTGTGAAGTGTGAAAACAAGATGCTAAGGTGGTAAGGTGTTAGAATCTTTTTAAGGCGTGTAAGGGTGGAGAATGTATGCTAGGCGTGATTTTATTCTTCTTCAAGTATAAAATACAAAGGATGAATAATGCATGCCTAGGTGTTGAAATTGCCAGATGAAAAATAAATTAAGTGTGATGTGCTTTCAAGAAATATTTTCTAAGAAAAGTTGATGAATTTTTTCTCACCACTAGCAAGATGGATTGAAGGATGAATAAAAATTTTCTAAGGCACAAATATTTTCTTCCTCTAGAAAATACGCCTAAGTCTGGAGGCGATGGAATTTTCCTGAAGCATGAGCAGAGTTGCCAGAGATGAAGTCAGTGAGTGCCAGCTGCACGGGTTGATAAAATTTTCCAAGTCAGAGCAACAAAATTCTCAGAGGGGATGAAGAAATGAAATAAATTGTTGAGAGTTATTTTTCAAAGGTTCAAAATTCAGAGAAATAAAATGAACCCGTTCGTTGTGCACCCATGGATTCGATGCGTTATGGAGAAAATTTTCTTCTGGGTATTGAAGTTTATCGATGAGGAGTTGATTTTAAGATCTTCCACAGCTTGCTGAGGATTTTTGGGTGAGTATTTTTGATGGGCACCAGGTTGATGAGTTTTCCTAAGGGAAATTTGAAAACTTTCTAAGGCAAATGTGAAGATGTGTTTTCAAGGTAAAATTCTCCAGATGATGAATTTGAAAGGAACTGCCTAGGTGAATTTTCCCAAGGTCTTCGTGAAGATAGTTTTCTTGAGCCAGAGGTGGATAAAATCAAAGTTGTCAAGCTCCAGCGGGTGAAATGAATTTCTTGAGGATGCAGTTGAAGTTGATATTGTCCAAAGGATGATGGGATTTGGCTAAGGCATGAAGAATTATGAAGATGGCAAAAGTTTGCTAGTGGAGGCGATGAACGCGAAAATCTCGGTAAGTAAGTTGAATTTACATTATGAAGTGTTCTAATACCCTTCCCCTTGCTTGTTTTGCAGGAGGAACGTCGAGGCCAAACGATGATGACTTAGTGTGATGACTTGAAGTGATGAAGCACGATGATATTACAACCCTCGGAGGAAGATAAAGTTACAAGTTTCAATCTCGAAGGAGAAAAAGTTGCAAGAAATTGGCTAAGTGTTAGCTCAAATGACCCTCAAGTGGAAGAAGTCAAAGAACAACGCCAAGAAAAAAGATCAAGGATAGTGTGAACGCATCTACAAACGGAATCTTCTAGAAGGATGATGGTGGACATTATGGCGCATTTATTACCCCACTCTCCTCTGTGGCGGTTTTTAGGGCAATATTATTTAGGGCTGAGGTGGCACAATTCTGGCCACTCTATTGATTGTAACCCTAGCCGTCCTTTGGGACTGGGCTAGCTATAAAAGGGGGAGTCCCCCTCATTTGTAAGGCAGTAGAAAATTAGAATCAGATTAGAAGATTAGAATTAGATTAGACATTGGAGTAGTAGAGCATTAGAGCTAGGTAGTGTAGCATTGTAGAGCATGTTTGCATAATTTGGAGAAGAGAGAAAGTTTTCCCTTTGAAAACTTTTGAAGAGATTGTTGTGTAACACATTTTATGATAATAGATCTTTTCATTGATGATGGAATTCGTCTTGTCATGAAATGCTAGCAAGGTTTCTTCTTCCTTTCGTATCCAAGTAGTTTAAATTCATGCAAGTAGCTTACTTTGGTGTGTGGTGTTTTATTGAGATAGCTTCGCTTTATTCCATACCACTAGCGGCTTGTTGATGATAAGTTCGCCTTGTGTGGTCGACTGGAGATTATTTTGTGTTTAACTTCGGTTGTGGTTTATATGCTTATATGCGTCGTTGTGATGGTGTATGCATGTTAAGTCATAATTTGAACATCTTTTGCTATTTCCCTTGAAGATTGCACCGATTTTGCTGAGGCTGTCCGACGGAGGCTAGGTGAAATCCGGTTGAAGTCTATTGAAACGAAGCTCCACATATCCTGCATTTAGAGTAGCACATAAACTTCTTAGGCCCTACACCCTTTCAATTCAGTACTTTCTGGTTAGACTAGGAAACCCGCGCTTCATGGACAAATCTTTCGAGCATTTGAATTCCTTTCTCCGCTGCTGAACAATTCTGTAAGTCCCCTTGAAATACCAGCAAATCACATTGAGCCAAACCGAGCCTATTCGCATTAAAGGAACCTTGGAGTTGAACGCACTAACTTTCTTGCAATCTTAGCGTGGAATACTTTGATCAAGAGAGAATAGGGAAGCCGCTATAACTTTATTCTCGCTGGTGCGGTCACTAAAAACACATCAACAAAACTGAAGTCTACCGGTCGTGATCTCGAGCAACCAATCCCTCAACGAGGCTGTCAACTGCATCAGCATCTGAATGTCAGCAACTTGAGCAATCTTTGCAATCTTTGCACACTCAACCAGCATTTCACTGACTGGCAACTTTGGCGGCTCCGTAACTGAAGTGTTAGCCAACATCTCTTCTACAGCTTGATACAAATCGGTCTCAGCTTTTCTGATGAAGTCATGAATTAAAACCGATTTGGTCTTGAATTCAATCAGGTGTGTATTGTACTGTGAAACTCGCTTTGTTGATCGTGGAACATGGCTATATTCTGATTAACATTTCTGAGAGCTAAAAATAACCCTCCGAAGCTAAAAATAGCCTTTCGAAGAGTTATTTTCGGCGAAAATCTAAGATATGGGTTTTGTCCAAAATGATTCTAAGACAACCCAGAACGCCGAAATGCAAAATCTGACTTCTACTCAACCATGCAAAGACTTTTCAGTTGAGAAATTAGAAACTCAAGAACGAATGCTCTGAGTTAAAAATTCCTGAAAAATCAAACGCACGATTTTAATTCGAGGAAGCTATATGAAATGATCCAGATGCTGAGACTTGTCGAATTTTGCCAATTTCAGGAACATGCAAATTGAAATTTGAGAGAAATCTGAGATTGAAGGATGAAAAAGACGTTTTTATGATGCTCTTTTTCTGTGAAAATCGCCCTTGAATTCTTCAAATTGCTAAGAACTGTGAACTTTAACTTGCAAAAGAATGTGATTGAGAAATCGCCTTTGCAAATAGATGAAATCTGCCTTTGTTTGAGAAATACGAATCTCCCTTGAAAATACGCCTTGTGAATGAAGAAAAACGAATTTTGCTCAAAAATACGCCTTTGCTTGAAGAAAAACGAATTTTGCTTCAAAAATATGAATTTCCTTTGACAAAATTCGCCTTTGAGAATTACGATTTTCCCTTTGAAGAAAATATGAATCTCCTTGAAAAATACGAATTCTCTTGAAAATATGAATGATAAATGAAGAAGGCGCCATGCTTAAAGAAGATGAAATTCGCATCAATCTGACAACTGCAAGATTTAAAACCTCAGCTGAAAATAGAAGCCTTCGATTGGACCTTTCAGTTGAACTGCCACTGACTGGAAGTTCAAAAATAAATAATAATAAAATATTTATTATGCAATAGCAAAGGCGCCAAAAATAGAAAATCGCCACTCAATGCTAAAATATGCAAAATATTTGAAACTCCAGTTGACAATTGAATGAAGCTTTAGGCTTCACCGTTTGACTTCACCGATTCCGAAAAGTCATCTCTTGAGCTCATAGGCGTCCATTTGCTCAAGATATTGCACTTTTTATTAACTTCCTATTTTATAGCCGACGGCTGTAAGCCACGATGGCCAACTTCGACACTGATTCCGGATGACCGGATGATGCTGAGACTGCTCAAGAATTCATCTAAAGCCTACAACAAGGAAGAAATGTCCGCCGAGACATAACCGCAAAATCCATCGCTTAACCCCTTGAAAATTAGGGCTATTACGATTAAAATTGCTTTAATGGTTCCAAACTTAGCCATTTTCCTAAACCGCTTATCCGACACTTTAAACGCAGCCACGAATGGTGAACCTCGCTGATATGAGACGGCTCACCGCATGACCGGAGATATTCCGCATCCACATGATTGTTCACACGAATTGGTGTTGTGTTATGGGCCTCAAAAGAAAAGCCACCGGCTCATGGTTGTACTTTTGTCATTTCGATGAAAGTCAAACGCCATCAAAATACCCTCTACTTTGACGGCCGATATCCTCGAGCTCGATGACCCGATTCGTGCATTATCTGTTTTAATCGGACAACCAGGAGGGACCTTTAAGAGAAGTCACTGGAGGTGACGAGGCAAGAAAACTGCTTCTAAGACCTCAAAAACTCCAGTGCGTATTTTATTTATGTTTACCGCTCCTAGACTTAGCCATTTTTGAACGTCTTCACTTTGCAGTATTAACAAAGACTCGACGACGAGCGACGCCAAATGTCAAGGTCGACTATGCTTGTTGGAAAGATAAATTGATTACGCTCAATAGTCGTGGAAGACTTCGAACGCTAACGGGTCATTTGACTAGCCTAAAGGCTAGGCTTTAAGACTATGAAAATGCACTAAAAACCATTTGTTGGTCCGCCCGTAAAATTACGTGCTCGGTAGAATCTCTGCCACGACCATCAGGAACGTCGGATCGACAAGCTGAATGATGCGTCGCGGAGCTAGGCTAGAATACTACTGATGTTGTGAAGACTCTGTCTACGAATTCACCATCTGGAGGGTCCTTTAAACCAGCGCCCTTGGCTTGTACTTGCACTGGGCATAAACAGAGAAGCTCAGAAACATGAAAACTCCATTTTAAGCTGATCTTTGGATGACTACCGCCTGAACTCTGAGAGTCGGATGACTGCGCTTGATATCTCGTCGGATAAGCAGACTAGTTGTGAACAGATTGACTGCATCCGGCAACAAAACTGTCGAAATTTACCCCTTCCTTGAGATGGGCGCCCTCAGGCTAGAGGCGCGCTTTTGCCTAAAAAGAGCAAAATTCTCATCTCCTAAAATTTAGGGATTTTAACTTCTCTCGCTATTTGCCAGAGCTGTGGGTCTCGGAACGCCTCGCTGGATAGCTCGACGGATAGCCAGACTGATTCTGAAGAGATTGACTGTATGCTTGAGCACTTTCAGCAAGATCTTAACCTCCAACAAGTTGGGCGCCCCTGAGCTATACTTGCACTTTGTGAATTTTCCTTTGAAAAATCTTCGTATTTTGACCACTGAAAACTCCGTTTCGATCATTAACATGACCGTCTGCAATATGAAATGTCGTCGTGAAACGCTCCATTCTGAGTCTCTGCTTCAGGTTTTGTTCAATATAACTGACTTTGACTGACAAACTATTGACAAAAACTCCATGCTTGATATTGCCCAAAACTGTGTTTTACAACATTTTAGCAAAGTTTAGACTTTTAAATGCAAAATGCCTTGATGAAGCAAAAAATTTGGTTTGGGTACAACACTCAACAAGCAAGCTTTATTTCTAAATCTAGAAAGAAGATAACATCTAACACCTAAGAAAGCAAGAAAATGCAGGAAACACCAACTATTACATTTATTCTCTTTCTCTTCTTGAAAAAATGAATAAGAATTGTTCCAAGAATAGAAAGAAAGCGGAAAGAAAGCTTCTAGAAGAAAGCTACTTTAAATCTCAATGACATCTGCTAAAAAGCAGGAAACTGTGTCCTGGTTAGGTGCATCTATGCCCTCAATAGCAAAGTTACGCTTTTCTAAGATATTCTCTCCATCTGCAATTGATCTCAAAAAATCTTCAACCTCATTGGCCGCTTTCTCAAACTTTGTTGACATCATGGAAATGTGACTTGGCAGAGTTATGTTTTTTATCCACTTCTGTGCAATCTTCTTATTGTATTTGTCCTTGTGCATCTCCCATATACTTTCACATTCACCCTTTGAGATAGTGACACTTTTAGGCCAAGGAGGAATGGAAAAGCATTTCTTGATCACATCAGGTTTCAAGCTGTAGATCAATCGGCCATCAACTGACTGGATCTCCCTTGTAGCCGGATTGTAATGCTTGATGCAAGCGATTACGAACTTGAGACTTTGAACTGATATAGGAATAGATGTTGTTGCGAGGAGTCCAGAGTGTCCCAAGTTTCTGATTGTAGTGTTACCTGCGCTCTCCAAAGCACGTAGATCAAACACTGGCTTGATATGATACAAGTCCGTCTCAACTGTTTTGATGAAATCATGGTAGAGAGCTGATTTGGTCTTGAAATCATTGGGAGTGTACTCCATTTCGAAAACCTTGAAGAATGACTGTAAACTCGCCTAGGTTCAGACAAGTTTTGAGCAATTTACTATTTTTAGAATGCTAGTTTTTCTTCCTCATACGAACAATTTTTTGAAATTTTTTCTGAGATATGGGTTTTGCTCAGAATTTTGTTGCAAGACAACCTAAATCGTCCGTTTTTGAAAATTTTGAATTTTGACTAAAAAAGAAGCAAACCCTAATTTCTTCAATTTTTCACTGTAAAAGATGGCACCTGGGTTTTGTTCAGAATACAATTAGAAATGGACCCAGTTGATCAGATTTGAAAAACACTGAGGACTGATAAAAAAAACAGCCAACCCTAGAATTTGAAATTTTCTTGAAAAAAGTTGTGATATGGGTTTTCCTCATAAGACTGATTTGAGAGGACCCAGATGATCAAAATTTGAATATACTGAGGATTTCACTGACATGCAAATAAAAAGCAGCTGCTGCAACTTGATGAATTTCTTGAAAAATTCTTCAGAAGAATGAGTCGAGCAGGCCCAGAAGGCTGAAAATTGAAATCTTTGATCTTCTCCTTCAAAAAATTGATGTTCTGAATGAAAAAAGCAATGAAAAAGCAAGGGTTTAGATTGCTGGTCTGAAAATTTGATGAAGAATTCCTGAAAATCAGCAAGTTGAAGCTTTGAATCTTGAAAATAAGAACTTCAAAGTTGCTGCTCCACTCTTCTCCTTTGGACGCCACCTGCAATAATATGAGTTTTGCATTGAAGAGATGTCTTAAATAGATTTAGGGTTTGAAATAGCTTTGCTTTCTTTTGTTTTTATCTTCAAAAGTCTAAAATTGGCCTGTTCAATGAACTTGGACATTTATCTTCCAACATGCAATTTTGAAACTTTTTGAAAATTTAACTAAGGCAAGTAAACTTGGGCGCCCTTCTTGGCTAGGGGCGCCAACTTGCTCCAGAGTTAAGTCATTTTATAGAAATTTTCAACTTTGCTCAATTTTGACCCCCTACTTCGACTTTGATCTCCAGCTTTCAGATTGATCTGATGAACGAGCTGAGTGATTCATTGCGGAGCTTGATTGATATTGAAGAAATGATCTTGGAGACATCTTTGGAAATTCCATCGTTTTAGTCCTCAAAATCTTGGGTGCCCTTTGTTATGTCCCCAATTTTGCAGTAAGTTTAATTTAATTAATTTAATTAAGTTGTCCAAATTAATGATTATTTCATAAGGATGACTAATTGATTATTTTAATTAAATTAAGTTGAGTATTAAATTAGTTATTTATAAGGTTATCAAACAATTATAAAATAAAAGATGACCTTATATTTAATTAATTTAATAAAGTGACTAAAATAAAAATTATATTATAAAGTCATTTGAATAAAATAATACTTTATTTCTAGAAGCTTCTTGAGATGTGATTGAAAAAGTATAAAATGGAGCTTGGGCTAAGCATTTTGGCATGGTTGAGTTGACTACTTCATTTTCTACATTTGCTAAAGCTGATTGCTTAGCAACTTCGCTTGTGTGATAACAAGCCTAGCTGATTCTTAGTTTTGCTTGTGCAATATCAAGCCTAGCTAGTTTGGGGAAAGGATATCTCAGTCCTTTCATTTGCATCAAAAGGAGAAATCAATTTTGGTGAAGTTTGGGAGATCATTTGAAGTCTGCAATTTTGTTTCGGTCTGCAGATCAACCATGAGAGAAATTGCATTTTCATTCATTGCTCTTCAATAAGGAGATACAATTTTCTGGGCACTTGAGGGATTGTTTTCTTTGGAGCTGACAATCATTTCTATAACAATTTTGGAGGCCAATACTGTTGCATTTATTTATACGTAAAGTTGCTAGGCAAGAGCAGGGGCGACCCTCTTTGGAAGGGGCGATTTCACCATTAGAAGCCAAAAAAAATCTGATAAAAATCTTCAAGGGTCGGTTTTCAACATAGAAGCAAGTTGCACCACTTAGAAAGCATTTGGAAGCTTGTTCAAGGAAGATCGAATCATTTTGTGTTGGCTGCAAGTCATTTCCAGGTTCCTTATTTTATTGTTGCATTTCATTTAGAGGTTCATATTCACATTGCATGCATCTGCTGATTCAATCAGCATCTTCTCCATGTAATTTCAGTCATATAATAGTCTCCATATTGCATATGTAATGCTACAGCTGATTGGTATTTAGTTTTAGATATATTCATTTGAAAGGCAATTATAAACTCAAGTGTGATTGCATTTCATTTGTAGCTTGTAAGCACTCTCATAATATTATAATATCAATTGGAGTTATAAGGTGTTTGCTTGCCAACTATTTGACAAATTGTCCATCATATGTAGTTGCATTGTGTTGGAACTAGTTTTCATGCCAAGTGTTTGTGAAAATGTCTCTTGGTTGTAGGTGTTTATTTGCACTTAGAACTTCATGTATTTGCATTTGAACATACCACAAAGAGCTGCAATTCATCTTAGTTACTTGCATAGTTGTCTTAGAGATCATTTGCTAGCATTTTACATCATTTGCAAACATCAAAAACAAATCCAAAGCAAACTGAAACAAAAATCAGCAAGCAAGAAGGTTACAAGACAAGTGTTTGACAAAATTACCAAGGCTGCAAATCAGTATTTTCATATCAGATTTGGTCAGGCACATTACACCCTTTCTCTCCAGGGGCGCCCATCTCAACCAGACTTAGAATATTTTCTGTTTGATTTCATCTCTTTCTCTTTTCAGATGATCCTGTCTGATCTGATGACCCGAGCGTCGGATTGACTAATGGTTATGCTCGTTGCGAAGCTGAGGAGATTCTAAGAGTGGTCTTCTGAAGACACTTCTGTCAAAAATTTGAGCTTGGGCCTTCAAAAGATTGGGCGCCCCTGGCAAGCTGGGGCGCCTAACTTCACCAGACTTATAAAATTTTCTAGTATTTTCTTCTTGCTCTTGACTTTGGTTCTTGTCGGAACCTCTGTTCTGTATGCTGCATCTGGTGACTGCCAACTCTGCTTGACGTGTTGGAGATCTTGTTGGAAAGCCTGATCAAATTTGACGAAGTCACGTTGGAGGTTACACTGGAAAATTCATTTGTTTGCACTCTCAAAAACTTGGGCGCCTATCTCCTTCAGGGGCGCCCATTTGCTCCAGACTTAGAACATTTTCTGCTTGATTTCATCTTCAGATTTGAATCTTCATTCTGTACCTTCAGCTTTGATCTGGATTTGTCGGAGATTGACCAGTTTGATGCTCGGACGAAGACACCTGTTGCGAAGCTGATTGGATTCAGAAGAGATTGAGCTCACCCACAAACCCTAACAGCTGGATTTGCCCTTCCAAAAAGCTGGGCGCCCCTGGGCACCTAGGGCGCCCAAAGTTCCCAGACTTAGACAATTTTCAATGATTTTTCATGATTTGCTTTCTGTCTTCTATTTGAGACTCCTCCGTTCGATCTCGAATTCCAGGTGACTAGATGGTCTGATGACTGCACTGCCGGACTCGCTGCGGAGCTGGAAGGATTCCGAAGAACTTTGACTGGGAGCTCAAACCCTAATTTTATCATTTGATGTCCTAAAAAGATGGGCGCCTATCTCCTCTTGGGGTGCCCATGACAAGCAGTGTTAGAATATTCTCACAGTTTTTACCTTCTTTCCTCGTTCATTGTGCTTGTTCATCAACTCACCTTCTGTTAAGTGCTTGAGTGTTGAATCTGACGCTTGGCGGCTGACTGACCTCCATTGATGACTTCAGAGCTCCTGAAATGCTTCTGAAAAAGCAGAATAGACCCACTAGGGAGAAACTGATCTTTTTGAGATTCTGATTGCACCATCGTGATATGGAAGTATTTTGAGCCAATCAAAATCAGTTTGGCCCCTGTCGTACAAACTTTCTAGTTTTAGAAAATTTTGCCAATATCCGTTTTGAAAGAAACCCAGAAAACCCAGAAAAGTTACTATTTTTAGGAAATTTATAAAAATAGCAGTTTTCGTAAAAAGTAGGGATGAAAATTGAGATCTGGGTTTTGTAGATTAGGTCACTTTGAGCAGACCCAGATCGTCAAATTTTGGAAATTTCACATTTTTACCCCTCATGCAAGACACGCACACCCAAATTTTGACCTTTTTGACAAATTTAACAGGATTTTTACTCATTTATTCAAAATGTCTAAGTGTAGCAATTTTTTTTAATTTGGGGTACAACATTGTGTTCTCGAGCGTTGTGAAGGTTTATGAGCATCACAACCCAGTCCACAACCTCTGGGCATATAGTAAGGAGAAGTGTACGACACCTCCCGATGGATAGAACGAAGGTCTTGCTTGGTCTCTCTACGGGTCTCTTTTTTGGTCTCGCCGTTAGTTTGGCTGTGCAGGAGTGGGTGTCGAGGGGTGAGATAGGATTCACTGACGAAACAGATCACATCCCCACTCCTCCTACATCCCCCACACCATCATCGGTGGATGAGCATGAGGCCGTTCAAATCTTGTTGAATATGTGTCCGCCCTTACAAGGGGGTTGGGCGACCTTGAAAATCATTTGGAAAGAAATCTGAAGATGGCTAGAGCCGCTTGGGTTGTTAGTGAACTAAAACATATGATGGATAAAGACCGAATAGGCGTAGAGCTTCTAAGTAGTCTCTTCAGTATTGCCGAAGTGTGCGCCCCTTCGAGCAACCCTAGTTTTGCATAAGGAGTCACCTTTGAAGAACACGAGAGACAACTAGGAGTATCAATGCCTCCCACCTCTATCTACATGGCCGATGCAGTCCCTTCCATTAGTATCCCTTCCGTTCCTAATCAACCGGAAACTATCAAGGTGAATAAGGTCCTGTTGGGCTTTAGCTTTACCCCTTCTGTCACCTTCGGTGGTGGAGGTCTTGGCAGAATAGGTGGTGGAGGCTTTGGTAGTGGTGGTGGATTCAGTAGCGGAGGTGGTGCTGGCGAAGGTGGTTCCGGAGAAGGTCGTGGCGGTGGTGGCGGTAGTGGCTCTGGCGGAAGTCATACTGGTGGTGGTTCTGGAGGTGGAATTGGCGGTGGCTCTAGAGGGGGTTCTGCTGGCCCTTTATCTTCTAACGACCCTATTCTGAATACTCTACTTCAGAATATGGGTAAGATGCAGAGTCAGTTAGCGAGCCTTTCCCAAGCCTCTGCCCAACCTATTTTCCAACCTTTCTTCCGACATAGCTGGTTGTTGGTTGCCATCTTGAACACTCCCTTCCCTTAGGGAATGGAGATTCCTAAATTTGAAAAGTTTGGTGGTAAGGGGATCTGCAGACACACGTGTTTGCCTTTAACGCCCTCTGCACCGACTTCTTCCACATTGATGCCTTGATGGCTAAACTATTTCCTCGATCCCTCAAGGACACAACACTCGAGTGGTACTGTTCCTTCCCTGATAATTCTATTTTCTCGTTCGACCAGCTTGTTAATCAATTCCTTAGACAATTCCAAGCAAACATTTGGCCGAAGATGACCTTTTCGGACCTCGTCTGATGTAAGCAAGGAGGCAATGAGAAGATTACTGATTTTATAGCGCGTTATCAAGCGCTTATTTCACAAATCTCGTATCAGTTGCCCGATTCTGACGTGCAGAAGGTGTTCATAGGGAACTTACAAAGACCTTGGCAAGAGAAATTCGCCCTTATGAAATACCCTTCATTCGCGCATTTGTGTGCAACCTTACGAGAATACCAACAAACGGTTGCTCAGTTCGGGGGATCCTCCTTGCGCTCCTGTTCTGAAGGAAAGTCCATTGTATCAATCTCTGGAAAGGGTAAAGCCGTTGCGAATGTAGTAGCCGCTGTCGATGACAACGGCCTCAAATGTAACCGGAAATTCACAAAGTTGTCTGAATCTTACACTTCCGTCTTGCAAAAGCTGTTGAAGGATAAGATCATAACTTTGCTGCCCCCTAAGGCCGTTAGGGAACCCTATCCTAATTGGTATGATGGGAGCACCTATTGTCAGTACCATTGTGTTAACGGACATGATACCGAACGTTGTATGCGGTTGTGTCATGAGATACAAGACCGCATCGAGGACGGTAGCATTCGTCTCGATGGGAACAAAAAGAACACTAACAAATCAGTGGCAAAAGATAACAGTGAATTGCAGATATACACGGACCCATTTCCGTCACATTGTGCCAACATAATTATCGAATCCATTGATTCTGTTCCTCAACCCGAGGCCTATGTAAACATGGTCATAGTAACTTCTACTGTTCCACCTGCACCTAGTTCGCCGGATATTACATCTACAACACAAGATCTACCCTTAAACAACAAGCCTTCACCTCTTTACATTCCCGCTCGCGTCAATGGAAACATTGTGATGGGAGTCTTGATAGACCCCGCAAGCCGTGTGAATGTTATTACCGAAGAAACATTAGTATTGAACTCATTGCAAAAAGAAAATTACAAAGAAACAAAATCTTCCATCCGTACCCACGATGGTATGAGTCTTAAACCTTATGGCTCGATCACTTTGTCCGTCCTATTTGGACCTAGAACTGTTGACACGGTCTTCGACATTATTCCGGAGTCGGACCTATTCAGAGTGAAGCTAGGCATTCCTTGGCTGGCTTCCATGAATGGAGTCGCATCCGTTATTCATAAGTGTGTAAAGTTTTCCCACGAGGGTGTCGTGCATGTAGTGCATGGCATCGGATATTAGCCTTTGGTATCTCGTGGCGGATATTCATTGGATCACTTTTGGCCCTCCTCGGTTGGTCCGCTTCCTCCGATAACGGACCTACTTTACAAGAACTATGTGAAGTACAAAACTGGGGGCAAAAGGAGCCAAAGTTGACCCTTCCTGCAACAGAAAAATCACTCACCTCCTCTTCCCGAGACAAGAAGGAGCCCGCGCTTACGACTACTCTTTCTCCAAGAGAGAAAGAGAAGCCCACGCCAGCCCCTTCTCCTCCCTGCAAAGGTAAAGAGAAGGCTATACCATCTGCTCCCCTTTCCCTAAAGAAAGAGGAGAAGCCCATAATGGCTTCCTCTCCTCGTGAAGGTAAAGAGAAAATGACCTTTTCCTGAATTGCCCAGTCCTCTCCCTTTCCTAGGAAGAGTACTGGATGAGCAAGCCCAGTGGCTACTCTCTGAGTCCGATGATTCCTCCTTGGCGTAGGCCCAAGATTAGAATCACAGACCTTCCTAATGAATATCCAGGACCATGGTACTACTTATACGACGAAAAGAAAGGTTCTCACAGAGAATTCAATTTGTGGCCTCCTATTGCTTCTTGCTCCTAAGGCAGTGAGCGGAAAGAGGTCCGCTGTCGAGGATCTCGAGTCGACTCCTATCGCTCCTTAGCCTGCTCCCCCTACTCCTGTACAGGAACCCGTTCCTCTGCCCGAAACAGCCGTAGTGGACATTCCTATGGTCGAGTAGGAACCTCCTGTCCCTTCGCAAGCTCCGGCTTCTAACTCCAAGAGCCGTAGAAACCACCTTGCACGTGAGTGCAAGCGCCGGCGAAAGGATCTCCTGGCTGAGTAGGCCGCCTTACAGCAGGAGGAAGAAATGACCGCTCCTGTTTCAGGACCTCCTGTTGCATCTCCTTTCTCCCTTTCTGCTATTTCTCTTCAACCTGATTCGCTCCCGGCTTCCGTTGTGAGCACAAACACGCCTAATCCTAAACGGGTACAGGTGTTTATCGCTCCTTTAGCGGAGCCGCCTTTGCTGATGTCCGTCCTGGATATTTAGCCCTTCCCTAAGCCCTTGGACATGGTTAACACTTCGGTCGTGTCCACTGCGGTTCTATCCTCCTCTTACTCTGCACCCTTAGCTTCGTCTGTGGGGAGTTCATCTCCTCCCATGAAGAAAGAGGTGGAGGTTGGTCCTTTTGGCCACGAAGGATGTAAGAGGAGTCCACCTTCGCAAGGTGGCACCGTGATGACTTGTTTTGTCCTTGTGACATAACCAGACTCGGCTTCCCCTGAGTTCGTCACTACTCCTGAGTCATTTGGCGAGCTTAACAGTGAATCTCAGGCACAACTTGCGCTGGCCGTTGAGGATAAGCATGATGCTCCTGCGGGATGCATGTTTAATTCCATGGACGAAGTCCCGACCTTGTCGGCGATCTTCGCAAAATCGCTGACTTTGACTCCATAGGAGCTCGGTGGAGAGGACCTTGAGGGGCCCTCTTCCTTGGCCCTTGTTGTGGGAGGGTCAGAAGCCCCTTCTAACATTCCACCTTTGTAGGCTTGTCCTCCTTCCCCTTATGAGGATTTAGATTGGGAAGCGAACAACCTCCTGGATGATCAATGTTAGGAGGAGGTCCCCTTTTCTTGATCTTGTGTGTGTGTGTTTTGTGATGTGTTCCTTCGTACTCGTACTATGTGTGCCTGGATGACCCTCGTCACCCCTGTTGGTGCTTGGATATAGGCGTGGTTTTTGTGTCGTAAGCCTTCTTCTATTTGTACCATCATTCTTCCATGTTTGTGATTGATTTTCGATAAATTGGGGACGATGTAAAGCGTTGGGAGCATTTAGGCTTCCCGTCCATGTTGACCCAATTTTTTATTTTTACTTTGTTTTCCGTGCATTCTTCTTGATCTAGTTGGGGATTGATGATCTTTCGCCTTGCATTGTGGTTACCTATTACTATATGAGCTTGGACAGATCTGACCCCGCTAAACCAGATCCCCCTGTGTCCTTTGTTTGTATTTTTCCTTTTCTCTTTCGCTTTCCATTTATCTTTCTCTCTTCTTTGCTTGAGTTGTCCCTCTTATGTGTGACAACGTTCTCTTCTTTAGCGCTTCGATTTTCAATAAATGAATTCATTGCCAAACAAATCTTTTCTTGAAAGTCTTCACAACATTCTTTTTCCTTAGAATTGCGTTCTCAACTTGGAACCCTAGCGGAATGTGTTTCCTTCATCACGGGTTCGTAAAGAAAGGACTTGAAGACCTTCTTCTGAAGTGGGAATTGCTTTGACTTCCCCTTGTGTGGGGGCATGCCCTTCCTTTCGAATTCCTTGATGAAGTGAACATCTTTCAAAAGGATTCCTCGATAATGAACCATTCTAAGAAAACAGTCGCTTTTGAATTGCGTGTCCCTTGAGCGGACCCCCTTTCTTCTTCATGGCGGGTTCCTTAGGGACCTTTTCTTCAAAAGCCTTTGTAACGAATGGACTCTTTCACGTCTAGCCTGGGGGTAGCCCAACTAGACTCGTTCCATTCGCTTCTTTGCGTCTAGCTTGGGGGCAGCCTGACTAGACCTTACTTTTCAAACAACGTGTCCCTTGAGTGGACCCCTTTCCTTTTGAAGGGTTCCTGAGGGAGCCCTTTGAAAGTTTTTCGGTTTGTGTGACCGGCCGCTTTTAGACATACTCTATTTGCGGGTAGACGTGTCGCCGCTTTAGACACGCTCTATCTATGGGTAAACGTGTCGCCACTTTGGACACGCTCTATTTGCGTGTAGACGTATCGCCGGTTTAGACACGCTCTATCTGCGGGTAGACGTATCGCCGGTTTAGACACGCTCTATCTGCGGGTAGACGTGTCACTGCTTTAGACACGCTCTATCTGCGAGACGCTCTATCTGCAAGTAGACGTGTTGCCGCTTTAGACACGCTCTACTTGCGGGTAGACGTGTCTTCGCTTCAGATATGCTCTATTTGTAGGTAGACATGTCGCCGCTTCCTGACTCTGCGGAGTCCGCTTCCTTGGGGCTTCCTCCATGCGAGAGATCTTGGGGATTGCCTCCTTGCAGGTCTGCGGGCCTGTAAGACGCTTTGTCCAACTTCATAGTTCCGAGCAGCTATGGAGTCCTTCACATCTCCTGCACCTTCGGGTACGCCAGACCGAGTACTGCTTCTTCGACGGTTCAGGTATACTTTTCTAACCCTACTCTCTTCTTGATCTACTTTACCGAGCACTCATCAGTACTCATGCTCACTAAAGTGGGGGCAAAATGTATAAGAGCAAATTTGCACCCTAGGCACAATTCCCCTTTTTGCCTTTATACACTTTAGAAAACCAAAGTCAGAGGCTTAAATTTACTTAAGCTCGCTGTTGGCGGTCCACGTGGAGCCTATTTTGTGTCGGTGGAGGTGTTTCTGTCAGGGACGCCCTCGCGGCGCACTTACATCCTTGGCAGATTCTTGTGGCTGAGCCAGCAGAGGCGTTACTCTTCCCATTGGCAGCGAAGTTGTAACGCCTCCTTCGGCCAACCGACCTGAATATGGCCGTTTTCTTCCTCATTTCTTCATATTCAGTCCTTGAACTTGCATTGAGGAGGTTGGAAGAACTCTTCATGACATCAAGCTTCCATACTCACACTGTCACATCACTCCACAAGCTCACTTTCACTCACTTCCAAGCATTCTATTGCAGCAACATTACACTCCATCAACTCGGTATGGCACGTTTGGGACCATACCATACGCAACAGAGGCTTGAGTTCCTCTCATTTCTCCCCCAAGCAGTCTTGAGTGCTCTTGGTGGAGCTGATAAAGCTTCCCTCTCCTCTCCTCTATCATTTGGTGAGTAGCATAGTACTGCATTTTAGTGTTTGTGTTTTCATTACATTGCTCCTTTATCTCGTTCTTTTGGCTGTCCGTGGAGGTGGAAACACCTAAATGGGGGTCTGACTGAGGCAGGACCCTATACAGCCCCCCAACATTTTCTCTCTTGCTGTGTGTAGGCGGACGCACTTTGTGGAGCTAGCTGGCGAATAGGCTCTTCTACGAGATCGTCTTCGTCACCTTAGGTTTGGTATATCTATTCTATCAGCTTCGTTTATATTTCTCTTACTTCATAGTATTGTTTTGTTCTCTTAGAAGTTGTTAGGCTAGGCCGTTAGTCATTTTAATGAGTTGAACCTTGCCTCGACTGTGTTTTGACCATACGGACTACAACGCGCTTTCGAGACGCCAGCGCGCTATGCTGTCTTCCAAAGTCCGAGCTGACGTCCTCGGGAAGAGAGCTCCCTGAGGTGTAGAGTTGGACCTAAAAACTGACTCGCCTAGCCCCATCTTAAAACTTGGGATTGACGAGTGGTCGCAGGGTTCTATAATCCTCATCATTCTCATCCCCATATCCTAAACACTACACTTAGCTGAGGTAAGTTAGGGCAGCCTCTCGCGTCTTGACCCTCAGTGACTTGGGGTCTTGCACGTGGTGGTCCCCCTCTCTTACAGTAGCAGTATAGTGAAGAATCTTGAGCGTTCCGGGTTGTTGGAAGCAGCATCTATTCCTATCACATCTTTCGATCTCGAGTTTTTTCTTGCTTGCATCAAGCATTAAGACTCATCTACACGACAAATCAGATCAGTTGATGGGAGAGTCATCTACATTCTTAAGCCGAGGGACATGGAAAAGTGCTTTGCTATTCCTCCTTGTTTAGACAATTTCACTATAGTCATTGATACTTGTGATAAGATATGTGTTGGCCTTGCCGTTGCACCAAACGGTCGACCTGTCAATGCCCGATACAAGCGTCAGTTAAGATCCACAGGAGGCGGTTAGACCATTTTACAAACCTAAGCGTTGTGATGCAAGGAAGACCAAGGGACACACCATCTTGCAACAATCCCCCCCAGCACAAGCGAGGGGTTTGAACCTGTGACTAGCTTTGATACCAATTGTTGGCTTTGTCGTTGCACCAAAAGATCGACCTATCAATGTCCGATACAAGCGTCAGTTAAGATCCACAGGAGGCGGTTAGACCATGTCACAAACCCAAGCGTTGTGATGCAAGGAGGACTAAGGGACATGTTGATGTGATTTTTGTGACCACACCAATCAGCTGAAACAAAGTTGTCCGAAGGCTACTCTATTCTCTCTTGATCAAAGTATTCCGTGCGCTAAGATTGCGAGAAAGTTCGCACGTTCAACTCCAAGGTTCCGAAATACTTAGAATACCCTCAGTTGGTTTGATGTGAATTGCTGTTTTCACGAGGGGACTTACACAATTGTTCAGTATACTTGCAGTTAACAGTAAATGGATGATTGGAAGGGATTTATGCGATGCGGATGATTTAGCAATAAGTACGTTTTCCTAAAACTAACCAAAGATGAACGGAAAGTAAATGAGTGTAAGGGTAAGAAGATTCTATATTCTACTCTAAGGCGGGATGTGGGATCAATCTCAACAGCTTTAACCAAACTCTACTCCGCCTCACGCTGGACAGCTTACACAAAGTTGGTGCAATCTTCAAGGGGATAGCTAGAAATTTTCAAGTTACAACCTAGCATCAAGATACCGTCAAAATGACGCATACCAAGGCATGAGCTACAACTGAAGTTAAGTTTATGAAATGCTCCAGTAGACCACGCAAGGCAAACTTGCCGTTAGCAAGCTGCTAGTGGTATGGAATGAAACGAAGTTGCCTTGATCAATGCCACACATCCACAGCTACTATCTACTTGCATAAAAAAAATGCTATTCTAAGTTACTTTACCCTATTTGGAATTAAAGGGATGAAGAAACCTCGCTAGCTGTTCATAACAAAGACTAATTTCACCATCAATGAAAGATCTTGTATTCTGAAAGTGTTATGCAACAATCTCTTACAAAAGTTTTCAAAGGAAAACTTTCCTTCTTCTCCACACTAAACTATCTAACTAGCTCTCTAACAAAATGTCTACTCTTTGATGTCTCCTCTAATCTGATCTCTATTCTAATTCTAATGAAATACAAATGAGGGGGACTCCCCCTTTTATAGATGGCCCAGTCCAATGGGCGACTTAGATTACAATCAAATCAAAGGCTCAGATTGAGCCACCTCAGCCCTAACCCTAAAAACTGCCAGAATAGGGAGTGGTACATTAAATAAATCAAAGATTCCCACTCACTCCCAAAATAGTAAAAGCAATTAATGCCCATAATCAGTCTTCTAGAAGATCATCATCCAGAAGTGCATTCCCATTCTCCTTCTCTCTGGCTGCAAACTCAATGAACCTGCTAAGTACAACCTCAATCTCCTGAACTAGGTGGAATGCAATCAAGCTAGAACTCTAACACCGTGACTGACTGCTCGTGCTATGTACAAGATTTTCTCCAAGCGACTAAGGAATCCTGCGTGCTCTGAATCAAGCTGGAGAAAGTAAAAGTGTTCTCAAAGTCATCTTGTACAAAGGTCTTCACCTCTGAAAAGAAAGGCACCAGCCTACCCCTCAAATTATCAGTAGTCACCTCATCGGGATTCAACCGCCTAGCAAATATAGCCTCAAAGGTATTCTGGACTCCATCAATAATATTGGCCATAGCCTTTCGAACTCTAGTTGAATCCACCTGAGCTGCGTCAAAGAAGCCACGTCCTGTGATTACTGAAGAATACCATCTAGAAAAGTCATATCTATCATTCTCCTGAATGACTCCACCATCAATCAGCACCCGCAAAGGAACATGCCTCAATGCCTCTAGCCGCTGAATAACTTTGCTCTGATAAACAAAAGCATCACCCCAAGCCTGATCAACTGCCTCCATTCGTGCCGAAATATTGGAAGCCTGCTGGAAAGCATGAGCAAGGTCTTCCATGAACTTTTTTGTCTCAGCACGATCTTCTATAACCCATTTATCTGCTTCCTGTGCCATCTTCCTCAACTCCAACAAGCCACTAATTGACTCTCTAGGTATTTCAGCTGGAAGTTCTATTGCTGGAATCTCCAGCCCAGAAGGACGAGACAACTGTTGCATATATCCTATGAAAGCCTTATGCTCCCTTTTCAACTTCTTATACTTTCCTTCCTTTTTAAATAATTTGTCCTTGAGGGCGTGGTAGGAGTTATCACATTCCTCTACAATCTGTGCACCTGTGGGGCGTCCTAACTCCAAAGTTGTTACCACATAGTTCTCTATCACTGCTTCATCTCGATTACAATCAACCTGTGGCACTGCCATATGAAGGGTGTGAGAGCCATCCTCATCAGTTGATATCTTTGAAAATTTTCGTGCTCTTTTCTTTTGTGGAGGCGCATTGATCCTGTTTAACAACTCTTCCATTTCTATTGCTGGATCAATCTCTTCACTGGGGCTTCTTCTCATCCTATCTTTGAGCCAATCAGGTACTATATATTGTATATCAAACGGCTGCTGTTCTTGTGCCTCTACTTCACGGACTTGTTCAACTTCTATATCATTCTGGTGAGGCTCATCGGCCTCAAGTGGCTGAGTATCTCCTGAAACTATATCATCATCGTTTAAAGCCGCCTCTAACTCTTGCTGAAACTGAGGGTCAATAGCAGTCCCCTCATCAGTCTGCTGATCATCTCTGGTAGGTGCGTTGACACTCTGGCCAACTGACTCTCTCCGTGGTGGCTGATTTTCTCCTTGTACAGCTTGCACCTGATTCAATGCATTTCTTTGATCAGCAAATAAAGAAACCTCCTGTATGCTTGTAGAACGTGTCTCCAATGGCGTGGGTGATTCAACTACAACTCTTGGAGGTTCCGGCTGAACAGGCTCCTGCCGAATTGGTTTTTTCCTTCGAGATTCTGGACCTCGTGTAATTTGTTTCTTCCTACTGGTGGTGGGTGTCCTGTGATCTCCCATCAAATTGTAAGTCAATGCAATCGACCTACTCTTCAATCTACTCACATGCCTGTCAACCCATGCTCTGGTAAATGTCAAGACTGGAATGGAAAGTGTGTCCAAATCAGCAATCTCTGGTTCTGACCAATCTGGAAGTGGAAGCGGAGTATCTCTCACATCCTCATAATCTGGATGGGGAACACTTATGTCCTCGTTCACCTGGTCTGGATGGCTTCACACTCCCTGATCATACTCAATGGCAACCTAGAGAACACTCTCTTTCTGACTTCAGCCTCGTCTGATGCACTAGCCCAATAGTCTTCGATACTCGCCTTATGCCTGAATTCTTCTGACAGTACCCATCTAATATTGTTATGTGGATCATAGTGCTGTCTGCTAGTGTGATAGGAAAAGTGATAAAACTGAAGCTCGCTCTCGACTTCTCTAGCTCCCTGTAATGGACACACTTCATCTGAATTGCCCATGACAATTGGGAAGTCAACTCCTCCCTTCTTTTTCTTCTGAATCTTATCGTAGGCAACCAATTGCCTAGATATCTCTAACATTAAAATTCTGTTGGTTGGGTACTTAGGCAGCCTATATGGGTATGAAGAAAATCCTTGCAACCTTATATAAGAAAACTTCGGAAACTGTATAAACCAGCACCCATACCTCTCAATTAATTCTTGAGCTTCCCTCGAGATCCTATGATGCATCCGCTCCTGAAGTGTTCTCGTGATGTGCATGGTGAAGGCGTCATTGACACGCTTGTAATGAGTAGTACTTGTCAAGTGCAACTGCAGACAAGCCTCATGAATTTTGAATTGGTGAGAGCCAAAACCAACAGGCTCCTTGTATGAAATTCCTCTGTATTTCGTCATACGGGCCAGCATGTAAACAGTGTAAGAGCCCAT
The DNA here is from genome assembly GCA_007258455.2 of Sequoia sempervirens. Taxonomy (NCBI): domain Eukaryota; kingdom Viridiplantae; phylum Streptophyta; class Pinopsida; order Cupressales; family Cupressaceae; genus Sequoia; species Sequoia sempervirens. Next base: position 197,668 of record VDFB02333597.1, read on the forward strand.
ATAGAATGTCTTTGTTCTTCTCAAACTCAGGAGCTGCTCGTGCAAATTGTCACTGATCATTGCGGCCCAGTTAATGTACTCCTTTCCTTCCAGCATGAGGTTGATGTAATAGAACATCCACGGCTCAAAAATAAAAGCCTGAGGGCAGCCTCCAACTCTGCTCAGCATCATGATAAGATCACAATACTCCTGCTTCAAGTCATCTGATATAATTTTCCTTGGCAGCTTCGTACGAGAGGGCTTGGGGTTGCTCATCCAGCAAGTATTGATCGTCTCCGTACATCTCTCGAATGCAGAAGCATACATTCGCTCAGCACGTTCTCTCAATTTGTAAATCATATCCTTGTGTGCTGGGATTCCAAAAGCTTCGCCAATAGCTGAAGGAGTGAGGTTGGCGAGTACTTGACCATCCGGTGACATAATTGATTTGTGATCCTTCTCATAGCAGTTGGCGCACTCCATCATCAACTCTGAACACTGAATAGTTGGTGGGAAACCAGCAGCTGCATATAATCCACTTCGAATGATGTTGTGTGAAGTGGCTGAAGGTTGATGATTACCAATCCCCAGCATTCTGTTCTTGAAAGTCTCCAAGTTGACAGAGCCCAAGTTTGTGTCAGCAAGTTTGGCCAACTTCGAGGTAAACTTTGACTCTGGCAAGAAAGACTTGCTCAGCTTCTTGATAACAGCATGTTTGGATGCACCATTGTTATCCATGCCAGCTGTTCTTGCCTTAGCCATCTGCAAAGCAATAAACATCCATTAGCAAATTAACTTAGAAAAATAAATAAAATGTTTTGCAGGGCTGCCAGTCGACTTCAAGAAGTTGCAATATTATATCTCGTTTGCAAACCTCAACTTCTCCTTCAACAGATTTCGAATTATCAATCACGTAGAAAGTCTCAGCAACTTTGATACTTTCAACATCTTCAATGAAACTTATCAAATTTCTTAGCCTGGCTGTAGCAACTTCAATACTTCCAGAAAATCGCCTAACTTCAATCAGCAATTTGAACTCTTTCAAATTCGTACTTCTTCAATCTTCAAATCAGATTGGCAAGTTCACACTTTCAGCAAATTAATCTTCTTTCTCTCTAAATCGAATTTCTCACTTGTACTGGCAGACTTTAGTAACTCATTCCAGCTTCAAGTCGCACTTCTTTAGCAATATTCAGCTTCAGCAATGTGGTCTTTTCAAGCTTCAGTAATCTCAGAGCACAAATCGAACTTCTTTGAACTGCAGCTTCAGCAACTTCCCTTCTTCAAATTTCGAACTTCTTCAATAACTTTCAGCTACAAACTTTCTTCAAGCAAATTTGAACTTCTTCAACAGTTGCAGCCACAACAATTCTCAATCCTCATACTCAACTCAGCAAATCGAAGCTTCCACTTGCACATTCACACTTCAGCTTCAACAACTTCCTTCAACAAATTTCGAACTTCAGCCCCAACAACTCACTGCAACACTGGACTCAGAGCAAATTTGATTTGCTTCAGCTGTGAAAAAGAAGTGAATAACCTTTAGCTCATATAGGGAATTCAAATTCTAGAAGAAGGCTAAGTTTAGCCAGTACATTAAATCTCCACTACTCCATTCGAATTTCCCTCCTCTGGCATTTTTGACACTTGTCTTTCGACGTCAAGAATCTTAATCTTCTAGAATTTCAACTTTGACTGGCATGTTTTAATTCACATTCGAAAATGTTTAATTTAAATTCATCTTTTAATCAATTTAATTCACCAGCCGGAGCTCTGTCACTTGAATTCAAATTTTATTTCTCCTCGGCTCTGGAAAATTCACCCTGTGAAGAATTCAATCAAAAGATCTAGGCAATTCACTTTAAATTCATCATTGAAGCATTTTCCTTTTGAAAACACATTTTATTCAAATTTGCCTTAGAAAATTTTAAAATTTCCCTTAGGAAAATTCATAACTCGAGCACCGATTAAATTCTTCATCCGAAAAGCGTTGGCGAAGTGTAGAAGACATGGAAATCCGTTTCTTATTGAAGATCTCCAATACCCAGAAGAAAATTTTCTCCAGAACTTGTCGAATTCATGGGTATACAACGAACGGGTTCATTTAAAATTTTAAACTTTAAACCTTGAAAAAAATAATTTTTTAATCAATTTAATCCCGTTCTTCATCTCTGTGAACATCTTGTTGCTCTGACTTGAAAACTTTTATCAATCCTATGCAGCTAGCATTCTTTGACTTCGTCTCCGGCAATTTATTTGGGTTTCAGGAAAATTTCATCATCCTACACACTTTAGGCGTATTTTCTTAAGGAATAAAATATTTTGCCTTAGAAAAGTTTTTGAATTACTTTGAAAGTTTTGCCTTAGGAAATTTTATTCAACCTTGCTCATTTTCGAGTGGTGGAAATTTTTATCAATTCATTTGGAAAATTTTCCTTGAAAGCACATCATATTTGAATTCCAACGCCAAGCATGTTTTTTTTTTTTATCCTCCATAGGCTTAATAATTCCAACGCCCAACATGTTATTTGTCACCTCACACACCTTAGGCACATATCACACTTCATGAGGAATATTCAACACGCCTAGCATATTTCATTTTCCACTCACCACCTTACACACACTTGAGCGCATTTGGCACTTAGAAGAGGACACTTCACATCCACGCCTAGCATATTTCCCATCACTTGGCCTTTTCAACGCCTAGCAACACTTACACCACCTTTACACTTTACCCTCTAACTCAATATTCACTCTTTACTTGGCGCCCTTAGTATGTGTGAGAGAAATAACTTTTACTACGCTTAACATGTGACCTTTCATCTCCCTCGTTTTTGTCCTCACATGCCCTCTCTTGGGCGCATTTGAGCATGCATGGAGGATGAACTTTTCAAATGCCACCTTGTTTTGTTGACTCTTGACTTCTTTCTTGGGTGCATTTCCTACTTGATGAAGGATGGGTGCAAATGGAGGGTGGTGGAGGATGAGTCCATGCCTTAGAATTTTCTTTCATCAAACTCTTAAAAGTGGGCGCATTTGGCTATGTGTGAGGGATAAACTCAACACTTAGGAATTTTCCAAACATCTCTACCTTGCATGAGGGCGCATTTTGCCATAGGTGATGGATGAAACTTTTTACTCAGAAAATTTTATGTCTCTTCATCCTTGAGGGCGCATTTAGACAAGGCAGGAGGATGAAACCAACACTTAGGAATTTTCCTGACTCTAGCTGAAGATGGGCGCATTTTCATGGTAGTGTAGGATGAAGTCTCAGACTTAGCCAATTTTTCTTTGTCTTCTCCAGCCTTACTATAAATAGTAAGTCCCTTGATTTTCATACTTCAGAAGCTCAGATTGCTTTGAAATTTTGAACACTGGATCTTCACGACTTCATCAACCTATTGACACTGCTATTTCGGGTTGTCCTGCTATTTTTAGCCTATTTCTGAAGGTGGTTTGCTATTTATAGTAACTGCCTGCTTCTGATACCTCCACAACTCCGTTTGATTTGAAATTCGAATGACGTGCTCCTCACCACGTGACTTGCCCGTTGACGTCGGCGCCTGCTGCTAACTTTCTATTTTTAGCCAGTTTTCGAAATGACTTACTATAAATAGTAAGTGCTCCGTTTGCCCTCAAATTTTACCAGCGGATAGCTTGAAAGATGCTGATTGTGGTGGTATACACCGGTTTTCGAAAATTCTGACTTTTTACCCCTCCTTTTGGGTCCCGAAGCTGGAAACCCTAATTTGTCCTGCATGCGTATCAAATGGTCTCCGTTTGTTCTCGTTTCTATTGCATTGCGATCAGTTCGTGATTCTGAAATGCTGGGAAGCGGCTGCCAGGATGCATCTGCTAAAAATAGTAAGTTCCTGAATGAGTGATTATCTCCGTTTGCATGTCACATCATTGCGAAGCTCTTGAAAAACCCACAAGGAATATGCAGACATGCAAAGGAAAACCTAACATGCAAACCCTAAAAATAGCCTCTGAAGGCTGAACTCTGAAAGTTGTTATCACACTTTGCATGTTACACCATCGCGAAGGTCTCAGAAAACCTAGAAAAAATCCTCAGACATGCATTGAAAAACTCTGCATATAAAACCTGAAATTTGCTCTGGAAGCTGAACTGCTAAAAATAGTAAGTTGTCTGTTTCAGCTCAAATTTTGCCAGTGAGCAGCTTGACATATTCTGAATGCAATGTGACTGTTAAAACTTCAAGAATGCCGACAAAACGCTTGGAATCACAGACTTACTAAAAATAGTAAGTCACCAGAATCTGATGAAATTTCAGTGGAAGCTTGCTGGAAGCACACTGACCTCAATGTTAATCCCTGTTTTCAATATATTCACTTTGTTCGACCTCAGACTGACCAAAAGGATGGAAACCCTAATTTTCAAACTTGGCCAAAATTTAGGTTTAAGCTCACAGACGGGAACGTCCCCGGAAAGGCAGACACCAGAAAAGAGACAGACAGAGAGAGACAAAAACCAATGCCAAAAGACCAGAATGGAGCAAAAATTAGGGGTCCCCATTTTGAATGGGGCGATGTGTGAAAAGGTCACAATAGGACACACCATCTTGCAACAATATGGTATGAAGACAAAGAGAGATCACAGAGGAAAGTTGCTCAGAGATGGTTGAGAATACAAAAGACTAACATGCCAAAGAAGGTTGGTTGCAGCGAATTCAAGGATGAAGTTGCAATTTTGATAACTCTACTCAATCGGGTTACAAGTCAGGAGGAAGCTAATATTTTTCTGACCCTGAATGTTCTATGTCATTTCTAGGATCCTTGAATGTACAAAACACTTTGACTGGGTCATGTTGATCAGCGAGTGCCTTCACCAACAGATCACTGGATTCCTCAAAATCCACGAGTTTCACATGGTGTCTTACTTGGTCTACTTGAATGCATCTCAAGACAATTTTAGACACTTGAAGACTAACGGGACTCTTAGTGTTCAGCATAATCACGAATATTATTCTCAATTGGAGTTCTCAAAAGCTGAATAGGATTTCAAGGCAGTAAATGATCACTTTCTCATGAAGACAGTCAGAGATCTTGACAACGAAATGCACATCAGGATTTCACCAGAGGCAAAATCAGCGATGGAGAGTTGGGCGGATTGGTTCATTAAATTCCCCACTTTGACATATATCCAAGTGTATGGTTATACCAGAGAACCTCTGATGCTACCGAGGTACTTATTAGACAAGGTCCTTTTCATGGAGTTTCTTAGACAAGCTCAACATGTTCACTCTTTTCTTCGCAGTCACCATAAGACAGCAGTTACCTTTCCTTTCGGATGGGGTATTTTCCAATGCAGGACTGCCACTGATTGCAAGTTTATGATGACCGAGCTTGAGAAATTCAACCTCAAGTATCACATCGAGAGGCATTCCTATGATCCTTTGGGTCATTATGTAGCTCGGTTGGAGCGAAGTATTGCACACAAACCAACACTTGAGGATTTTTGGGCTAATTGCGAGGATGAATAAATCTTGTAGATTGGCAAGAACTCATTGTTAACTCAAGGAGATTTTAGGGTTGCCTACTCCTTTGAGCTTCTATAAATAAGAGCCTTTGCTCATTATTTTGTAACTTTACTTCATGGTAGCAAAAGGTTGAGCTCAAAAGCCTTCGACTTTGTTCGCTTAGTATATGTTCTTAAATCATATTTGTTATAGTCAAATGCTAAGTACAACTTGTGTTCTTTCTATTCAGATAGGTGTGTTCAATCTATGTTCATGTTTTATTGGTTGATCGCTTCTTGTGTGATTGTCTCCTTGACACAAGTTGCTGTCCCAAAGTGTAATCTTTGATCGAAGTTGGGATAATAAATCAGGAGAGCCATGGGCCTTTGATCCAAAAGTCTCAAGATCTGTCATTGTATGTTGTTAATAATCTTTCTTTCAATCTACACCTTGGAAAGAGCAATCTCCTTGGGAATTTGGAGAGTAGGATTATCGTCATATGTTGTTTCTAGTAGTCTACCTTTCAGCCTACACCTCAGAAAGGACATTGCACCTCCTTGGGAATCCTAAGATCTAGCCTATCGTTTGATGATTACTTGTGCGAGTTTTATTTCGGCGTAAATTTGGAAGTTCAAAGCCTTTAGATGCATTATGAGAGACAGTTCGTCCAAATGATCGAACCATCCCATTCTCGCTCCTATATCCTCTTGCTATGTTTTTCTAGAGGAAATAGGATAGATTAAAAATTAGCCTAGTTGTAGTTAAGATCTGCAGAAACCAGAGAAAACCTTAGCTGCAACGCATTGTGTTTATGCATCCTTGTGCCCTGCCGTTGAGTAAAAAAGATAGGAACTTAGTCCATTTTACTTTTATGCAACCATCAGCAAAAGAGGGAGCTTCCCCTCCATAATTTGAAGAGCAGTTAATTCTGTGTATAGTTGTCTGTTTCCAATAAGCACTCCAAAGGTGCTAATTGAAACGCCAACAACCATAGTGCTGTTCTATCTTCATCTCCACAGTTATGCATGAAGGATGGCATTGATGGTATTGATATTAATCTTGAGAACAAATCTGATTTTGAACTGCATGATGCTGATCCAACTTCTCGGGAGTTATGCCTGAAGGATGACAAAGAGGAAGCTAATTTTTGAAATCATTGTAAATCAGAAAATTTGTATGAAGTTGATAGGTCTCATGGATTCCATCATTTAGTAGGGAAATTGAAGGTAAATGAAGACCAAATTATTGCAGCCATAAATCGTTTTGATGACACTCATAAGTTGATGGCAAAATGTTGTTGGAGGTCTTCAGGGATACATAAGGACCTTTATGGAGAACTTTCCCTTTTTGATTTTCAGGCGCTTGGATAAGCAATAGTGTTAATGAAGTCAAATTACCTACAACTACTTTCCGATAGGGATCATATTCTCATGCTTGATGAGATCTATTTTGATGCGTTGAAAGGGAAAGAAGAGGAAGTGGATAAGCTTATTTATGAGCTTAAGATTACCAAGGATTCTTTGAAGAGCACTCAGATGGCCCTTAAAGAATAAAAAATTCAGGTTGAGGAGCTTTGTTTGGAGTTGAGCTTGGCTCAATCTTCATTATCCACAACAAAAAATCAGTTTACCATGGCAACCAGCACGAAGAAATCAGTTGCTTAACATTCCTCTCAAGGATAGAGCTTGTTCTCCAAGGGAAAATATTCTTTTGGGATGTCCCCAAGCCAAGAGTATTGGATGTGGAACCTGATGATTATAGCATTCTAGAAGTGATGGATGAAGCCTTCGCAAGATTCATACTTACGATCCAAAATCAGTTGGAACTTGGCAATGTTTGCTTGAAAGGTGTTTTTCTCCCTCGTTGGTGTCGGATTCACAACCCACCTCATCCAGAGTTCACTTGCACAACATGTGAAGAAGCCATCAACTTCGCGAGATGTCGCCTCAGATTACTAGTATTACCATATGGATTCTTCAAAGACAAGGGATGGATTGAATATGTCACACAAACATCTTTAGCACCAAATGAAGAGTGTACCTCAACATCGTCCAACAACAAGGAGAGTAAGTCGCAATAGGATGATGTGATTGAGCTTAGGGAGCAAGCAGATGAAGATTGTTCCTACATCACGCTAGAACAAGAGGCTATTGGAGCAAAGATCAAAGAAGCAATGGGATATATCCAAGGAAGAGAAACCACCCAAGGCAACTGCCAGCATACGGAAGTGAATGAATGTACAAAATCGCAAGTTATTGAAGATCATCAAGAACCAGGAATGGAGGAATTAGCTCAAAGTAGAAATGGTGTTTGGAGTATCTCCATCAATGCCTTAGAAATATTTAAGCATCCTGTTCACCTTGGGCATATATAGACCATCTTGTGCTGGAGCGCATTTCATCTTGATGTTTTCATCTTCACGCCATAGAAAACTTCTCACTTCAGGGCGCATTTAGAAGGATCTTGCTTCATTACTTGCCTTAGAAAATTTACATACCTTCATCCATTCCCGCTTTGGTACATTTGAGACCCCTTTAGCTTTTGTTTCCTCCCTTAGAAGATTACACACCTTGATGTCTCTGTCTTAGAAATTTTTTTATTTTCATCTAGAAAATTTCATTAACCAGGCGCCCACTTAAAATCTCCACTTTAAAATCTCCAGACGAGGGGGTAAAAAGTTTCAAAATTAACTCCCTTAGAAAATATCCAAGACCCACAAAAAAAAAATCTCCCTCAGAAAATATTTTTTTAGCTATATTATTCAAGGGTACACTTGAAGGGGTACTTTTAATTTTTCTACCCTTCAAAAATATTTTTCATTAAGGTTCATTTTTACCTATTCTCCTTTGGGGGCGCATATGAGCTGGGGTCAGGCAAATTTTTCTCCACTTAGAATATTTTCCAAGCAGTTCCTTTGCTAGGGCGCATTTGAGGTGTCCTGCTTCCATTTCCTAACACTTCGAAAATTTTTGAGGCCTTTTGCATACCTTTCTTTTCTTGGGTGCCTATGAGGTATTGAGCTTCCATTTTACAACACTTAGAAAATTTTCTAAGTCATCTCCTTGTTGGGCGCATTTACTTGGTCAAGCTTCCACCATGTACACCATAGATATTTTCAACTCACCTTCTCCATACTTTGGGCGCATATGAGAGGTGGTGGAGGAATTTTCATGCCTTAGAATTTTTCACTTCCTCCTCTGCTGGCAAGGGCGCATTTGGGGGGGTCTCCTTCCAATTTGTTACCTTAGAAAATTTCTCTTGCTCATTCAAACCAAGGGCACATTTTAGACCATGTACTTCCATTTCAAACACTCAAAAGCATTTTCAAGCCATCATCCCTTGCTTGGGCGCATTTGAGGCCATGTGCTTCCATTTTCATACTTAAAAAAATTTCTAACTACCTTGGGCGCACCTGAGAGTGGCCACTTCCACTTTTACTCCCTTAGACAAATTTTCATCTACCTTGTTCACCTAGGGACCTTCATGCTAGGGCGCATTTGAGGGTGTAGCTCTGAGTTTCAATGCCTTAGCAAAAATTTCTTCATCCAACATCCTCTTGGGTGCATTTTGCCCCATGGAGCTTCCAAATTCCATCACTTAGAAATTTTTTTTAACCCAGCTTCCCATCAAGGGCGCATTTGAGGGGTCTACCTTCCATTTTCAATACTTGAAACATTTTCCACCTAACTCCCTCAAGTTGGGCGCATTTCATGGGGTCAACTTCCACTTTCCAACACTTAGAAAGTTTTTCAAGCCATCTCCACTGCTAGGGCGCATTTAGAGGGTGGTCTTGCCATCTTTCATTACTTAGAAGAATTTCTATGCCTCCCCTATGTCTTGGGCGCATTTCATGGGTGGTGGAGGCAGTTGTCAACACTTAGAAAAATTTCCCAAGCTCTCCATGTTGCTAGGGCGCATTTAGGGGGTCCTCAAGGAATTCTCAAACACTTAGAAAATTTTTCCAAGCTAGCCTCTCAACTTGGGCGCATTTGGCCAGGTGAGGAGGAATTTCCAATGCCTTAGACAAATTTCTCAGCTTCATCCTCTACAAGGGCGCATTTGAGGGGGTCTACAGGAATTTTTATGCGACTTAGGCGTTTTCCCCAGCTCCTCTCAAGACAGGGCACATTTCAAGGTAGTTGCTTCCAGTTTTCACTTGCATGCTTTAGAATTTCCATCAGACTACTTAGCCAATTTTTCCTGCCTGCTTGCCCTGCTTACTATTTTTAGTAAATCCTTGATTTTCATACTTCTGCAACTTGGATTGACTTGAAATTCGCGCCATAGGATCCTCATGGGTTAACTGACCTGTTCACACTAGCGCCTCGTGTTGACTTTCTATTTATACCCTGTTTGAGAAGTGACTTACTATAAATAGTAAGTGCTTAGATTGCCTTCAAATTCCACCAGTGGATAGCTTGAAAGATACTGATTGCAACGGGATACATCAGTTTTCAGAGATTTTGGTGCTTTACCCCTCATTTTGAGTCCTGAAGCTGGAAACCCTAATTTGACTTGCATGTGGTTCCAATGACCTCCGTTTAACCCCATTTCTGTTGCATGTCGTTGTGTTCGTGATTCTGAAGTGCTAGGTGACTGTTGGAGTGGTCCTGCTAAAAATAATAAGTGTCTGAAAAAGTGACCAACCGCTTGCTGGGTGAGTTTGCATGCAATACTACTTGAGAGATCTCAAAAAACCCAAAAGAACCCAGTAAATTGGTCCTCATGCATGCACTGGCTAAAAATAGCAAGTCATCAACTTGACTTGCATGTTACATCACTGCGTAGCTCTTGAAAAACCCATAAAGGATACCCTGACATGCATCAAATTTTTTTGCATGCAAACCCTAAAAATAGCTTTTGAAGCCTAAATTACTAAAAGTCACCATCTCGGTTTGCATGTTATACCATTGCGTAGGTCTTGGAAAACCCAGAAAGAATAACCAAACATGCACTGAAAAATCACACATGCAAACACTAAAAATAGCCTCTAAAGCCTGAATTACTGAAAGTCACCATCTCGGTTTGCATGTTATACCATTGTGTAGGTCTCGCAAAACCCATAAAGATTCTCCAGACATGCATTGAAAAATCCAACATGCAAACCCTGAAAGTTGCCTTCGAAGTCGGACTGCTAAAAATAGCCAGTTATCAGAATTCAGTAAAAATGGGATGGAAACCTGCTGGAAGCTTCCTGATTACAGTGCCAAACGTAGACTTCAATTCGCTCATTCAATTTATCTCAAATTAGCTGGAAGAATACAAACCCTAATTTCTCAGTCTTAGCCAAAATCTCAATTTAAGCTCAAAGACGGGCACATCCTCGGAAATACAGACAAAACCGAGAGAGACAGTAGAAAGCCAACCAAAAACCCAGCCAAAAGACCTGTTGATGTGATTTTTATGACCGCACCAATCAGCAGAACAAAGTTGTCTGAAGGCTGCTCCATTCTCTCCTGATCAACGTATTCCGTGCGCTAAGATTGCGAGAAAGTTCGCACGTTCAACTCCAAGGTTCCGAAATACTTGGAATACTCTCAGTTGGCTTGATGTGATTTTGCTGGTATTTCAAGGGGACTTACACAATTGTTTGATAGTTGACAGCAGACAGTGGACTAAGGGCTTTCGTGTAATTCAAATGATTTGGCAAGTGAGCATAAGTTTCCTAATCCTAACCAGAAATGGACTGGAATTAAATGAGTGTAGGGCCTAAGAAGTTTATGTTCTACTCTAGGGCATGGGACATGGCGATCAATTCTTACAGACTTCAACCGGGCCTTGCTTTGCCTCGCTTCGGACAACTTCCACAAAACCGGTGCAATCTTTAGAGGAGTGGCGAAAGATGTTCAAATTATAACTCAACATGCAAGCACCATCAGGACGATGAATATGAACACGTGAGTCATAATCGAAGTTAGGTTTGAAAAGTAATCTAGTTGACCACGCAGGGCGAACCCACCGTCAGCGAGCTCGCTAGTGGTATGGATGAGGGAGTCTTGTTCAAATCGAGCACCACATTCCACAATTACTAAGTACTTGCATGAAATGAAATCTACTTTACTTTAAGCTACTTCAAGATGCTACATGAATTGGAAGGACGAAGAAGCCTCAACAACTACTCATAACAAAGAAGAAATCACCATCAATGAAAATTCTTTTATTATGAAAGCATTCATGACAACTTCTTACAAAGTATTCAAAGGGAAGACTTTCCTTCCTTTTCAATCTAAACTATTCTACTTTCTACTCTATCAATTTCTCTCTACTCCTTCTCTGCTATCCTAACTCTGATCTAATTCTCATGAGATACAAATGAGGGGGACTCCCCCTTTTATAGATGGCCAAGTCCAACGGACGGCTCAGATTACAATCGGCTGGATGGCCCAAATTGTGCCACCTCAGCCCTAAACAAGATTTGCCCTAAAAACCGCCATAATGGAGAGTGGGGCAATAAATGAGCAATTAATGGCCACCATCTTCTAGAAGATTCCCGTTTGTAGACGCATTCACACTGTTCTCGATCTTCTTCTTGACGTTGTTCTTCAACTTCTTCTTTGTCACTTGAGTTATACTAAGTCTCAACACTTAGCCATTTTTCGCAACTTTTCTTCCTTCGAGGTTGAAATGTAATCGTGGAGTACTTGCTTCATCTTCCTAAGTCATCGCTGTTTGGTCTCGACGTTCCTCCTACAAAACAAGCAAGGGGAAGAGTATTAGAACACTTCATATTATAAATTCACCTTACTTACCAGGATTTTCACGCTTTAACTTCCAAGGGTTCATCTTTCACCAGCCAACTTTGCGTTCAAATTCTTCATGCCTTAGCCAAATTTCCAACCCATCTTGCATTCTGCGCGGCGCACTTCACTCTGATATTTCATCCAGCTCTAGCTCGAGCAAAATGTTTTCATTGAAAATTATGTAGGCGATCATTTTCAAATTCATCCGCCAAGGCATTTTTAACACGTTTTATCCCTTGCCTTAGAAAATTTTAAAATTTCCCTTAGAAGATTCATCAACCTGGTGCCCATCAAAAATCTTGATCCTGAAGGCTACAGCGAAGCATGGAAGACTTTCAAATCAACTTCTCATCGGAGATCTTCAATACCGAGAAGAAAATTTTCTTCAGAATTTGTCGAATTCATGGGTGTACAACGAACGGGTTCATTTAATTTTTCTTGAATTTTGAACCTTGGAAAAAATAATTTTGAACAAATTTAATCAAGTTCATCTCTGTGAATATGTTCTTGCTTTGACTTGAAAATTTTTATCAACCTGTGTAGCTGGCATCCCCTGACTTCATCTCCGACAACTTCATCTGTGCTTCAAAAAAAAAAAAGAAAATTCATCACCTTCAGAGTCTAGGTGTATTTTCTTAAGGAAGAAAATACTTGTGCCTTAGAAATTTTTTGAATCACCTTGCATTTTAGAAAATTTTGCCTTAGGAAATTTTATTCAACTTCGTTCACCTTACCTGTGAGGAAAATTTCATTACATCAACTCACTTAGAAAAAATTATTTCCATTACCTTGGGCGCATATTATACCATGAAGGACATTTTCATTTAAAAATTCCAATGCCTAGTAAACTTTAATCTCCCCCTGGGCGCATTTTATGTTTGAGGAGGACATTTTAACTTTCAACGCCTAGCATCACCTTATGCCTTGGGCGCATTTGGCTCTTCGTGAGGAATATTCAACTTGTCTAGCAATATTTTTGTTCAAATCTCCACCTTACACACTTGGGCGCATATCACACTTGAGGAAGGATAACATTTCTAATGCCTTCCCTTATTGTTCATCACTTAGCAATATCATCCCTCAAGTCTAGGCGCATCCCATACTTCATGAGAGAATACCTCACACTTCAACGCCATAGTCATTTTCACTCATTAACTTTACCACGTTTCACTCTACACCCACCTTTTGCATGACGCATATCACATTTGTAGGAGAAATGACATTTACCACGCCTTCTTGTGACCTTTCATCTCCCTCATTTTTGTCTTTACATGCCCTCACTTGGGCGCATTTGAGCATGCATGGAGGATAAACTTTTCAAACGCCATCTTGCTTTGTTGACTCTTGACTTTCTTTGTTTTGTCTTCACATGGCCTCTTTTGGGCGCATTTTGCCATGTATGAAGGATGAAAATTGTTGACTTCTTTGAATTCTTTGACCTTCTTGTTGCATGGGCGCATTTTGCCATAGGAGGTGGATGAAGTTTTATACTTAGAAAAATTTTCAAACATGAGACCTTGCATGAGGGCGCATTTTGCCATAGGAGTAGGATGAACTTTTGCCTTAAGAAATTTTTTCTCTTGTCTCATGCTGGAGTGGGCGCATTTCACCTGTGCTAGAGGATATCTTTCAGACTTAGAAAATTTTTATGTCTCTTCATCCTTGGGGGCGCATTTGGAGGTAGCTGCAAGATTTTCTCAGACTTGAAGATTTCAAACACTTCCATTCTTCTTGAGGGCGCATATTCATGGTGGTACTGGATGAAGCTCAAACTCAGAATAAAAATTTTCATCTCATGCCTTAGGATTTTTCTTTCCTTCTGCGAGCTTCTCCGTGCCCTGCTATTTATAGTAAGTCCCATGATTTTCATACTTCTGAAGCTCGGATTGTTTTGAAATTTTAAACATAAGAGACTTATGACCTTGTCAACCTGTTCACACTGCCATCCTGAGCTGACTTGCTAAAAATAGAATATTTTTGAAGGCGGTTTGCTATTTATAGTAACTGCTTGTTTCTAATACCTCCACAACTCTGTTTGATTTGAAATTCGAATGACGCGCTCCTCACCACGTGACCTGCCTGCTGACATCGGCGCCTATTGCTGACTTTCTATTTTTAGCCTGTTTTTGAAATGACTTACTATAAATAGTAAGTGCTCCGTTTGCCCTCAAATTTTATCAGCATATAGCTTGAAAGATACTGATCGCGGTGGTTTACACCGGTTTTCGAAAATTCTGGCTTTTTACCCCTCTTTTCGGGCCCTGAAGCTGGAAACCCTAATCCATCTTGCATGCATATCAAATGTTCTTTGTTCTCGTTTTTGTTGCATTGCGATCAGTTCGTGATTCTGAAGTACTGGGAGGCGGCTGCCGGGATGCACCTGCTAAAAATAGCAAGTTGTTGAAGGAGTGATTATCTCGCTTTGCATGTCATATCACCGTGAAGCTCTCGAAAAACCCATAAGGAAACATCAAACATGCAAAGGAAACCCTGACATGCAAACCCTAAAAATAGCCTCCGAAGGCTGAACTTTGAAAGTCGTCATCTCATTTTGCATGTTATACCATCGTGAAGGTCTCTGAAAACCCAGAAGGAATTTCCATACATGTGTTGAAAAACTTTGCATATAGGCTTTGAAATTTGCTCCGGAAGTTGAACTGCTAAAAATAGTAAGTCATCCGTTTCAACTCAAATTTTGCCAGAGAGTAGCGTGATGTGTTCTGAATGTGGCGTGGCTGTTAAAACTTCAAGAATACTGACGGAACACCCAGAATTCCACACTTACTAAAAATAGTAAGTTGTCAGAATCTGGTGAAATTTCAGTGGAAGCCTGCTGGAAGCATACTGACATTAATGTCAATCTCTATTTTCAACTTATTCACTTCGTTTGACCTTGAACTGACCAGGAAAGTACAAACCCTAATTTTTAGACTTGGCCAAATTCACGTTTAAACTCAAAGGCAGAGAAATCCCTCGAAAGGCAGATAGAAAAGAGACCGAGAGAGAGAGAGAGACAAAAACCAAAGCCAAAAGACCAGAATGGAGCAAAATTTAGGGGTCCCCATCTTGAATGGGGCGATGTGTGAAAAGGTCACAACAAGACCTGAACAAATAAAAAATTAAGGGGGGTCCCCATTTTGAATGGGGTGATGTGTGAAAAGGTCACAACAAGGCCAACAACAATTGACCAATATAATGGTATATTTGGTGCAACTATGCAAAAATTTAATATGCCCAAGGCCATTCAAAATTATAACGGGGAAGGAAGCTCGTTGTCAAATAACAATAACTCCAAAGCTTGTCGGTTCAATTACAAGACATTTTCAACATACTTCCTTGCAAAGGGAAGAGGGGCTTTTAGTAGATAAAGAACAAAATCCCGTTACAAATGATATCATACCCTGTTACTAGAAATATAGAGCTCTTGCACCAAAGATCCAAATAGAAATGACCCTGATCAGTTTCTATGACCTTGGAATGGGGAATGGGCCGAGAAATGAACAAATACCCCTACCTAACTAGCACAATAGAGAGTTGCAGCATTCTCCAAGGAAATTATCTCTTCCCATATTAAATGATTCCAGCAAGAGTACAACACGATCTTGAGTTCAAAAACTAGATACTTATTCATCACTCAAGCCAATGTTCGAAGAAGAAGCCATCAAGTTTGCCACACTACACTTTGATGGATTTGCACATGAATGGTGGTACCATGGGTTGGTTACTCGAAGTCATAGACTCATCAACACTTATGATGAGACTAGCAAAAGGCTAATTGAGGGATTTGATAGAAAGGATCTTGAGATTCATTTTAGAGAATTGGCCCAATTAAAACAAATCAATTATTTTTATAGCTATGTAATAGAATTCCAAAAAAAATTGTCATGGTTCTTGACATCTCAGATGGAGATTTATAATGTTGATTATATAAGGATTAAATGAACCTCTCAAAGGGTTATTTAAAGCCTTTGAGCCACTATCATTTCAAGAGGCTATAAAAAATCTCTAACTCTAGAAACTTATGTTCCAAAGAATAAGTTCCAATCCAATCTTATTCTAAGAAGCCTTTTCAAAAGGGGATTACTCAACTAAAGATCTTGTTGCCTTGGAGAGATGAAGAAACAAAGAATGAACTAAGGTGGAAGAAACTATGTTTTATCTGCAAGGAACCTTGTGAACTAGGGCATAGATGCCCTGGTTGAAGCCTATGTCATAGAATTCAACGAACGTGAAGCATGGAATTTGAATTTTTTCGAACTTGAAATATTTATTTAAAATTCGTTCAAGTTCGACCATTTATTTGTACCAAAAAACGCGTTGATTTTTTAGGGTTTTTAAACCATTTTATAGGGGTTTTGCACTATTTTTTTAATAAAACGCGACTCTGCTGCAATTCCTCCATTTCTGCCACAATTTCTTTGATTTTTGCCATGATTTCCTTGATTTTTGACACGATTAGGGTCTCTTTTGCTGCGATTTTTGTAAATCTTCCACAACACAACATTGTGATCTTTACACCTTTGTTCATCTTGAAAACAAACCTTCTAACAAGAATGATCGACCCAACAACCTCTGTAATATAGGTGAGTTAGTCTATCGAACAGGAAAAAAGTGTTGTTCACAATTGAACGACATAGTATTTAATATTTGTCGAACAAGACCACTAACGAAAATTTTGAATGTGAACTTCCCTGATTTAACTCATGATATATTTAACTATTGATGATAAATCGTGATATAATAAATTTTTATTATAATATATTTCTTATTTAATAAATAACTTCATTTATTTATTATTTATATATTAATAATATTTAAATTAAATTATATCTTTAAACATATTTGTCATTTATTTTTCTTTGTGTTTAACTTTATTAATATATTTAAACATATTAGTCTATTAATATTATTTTTTTACTTATTTTAAGTTTATTACTTATATTTTAAAAAAATCAAAATTATATAAGGCAAATTTAATCCGAATTTTTTACTTTTCAAATTTTTTCCTTGCCGAACTTCATTCAAATTTCAATGTTGCCGAACTTGAATTCGAATTCGAACCTTGTGACTTAGGCTAAGTCACCATATTCGGCTGAATATCAGCTTGAAATTTGAAATTTGTTCATATTCGAATAAATTCATACGGTCAAAAATTTTGCATTAAAAAATTTCAAAAAATTAGCAAAAATTCGTTGAAATTCGTCGATGGCACTGCGATTTTATTAAAATATATCTTAAAAAATGTTTTTTAAGGTTTTTTTTCCGCATTTTTTTGTAGGAGGTGTTATCTTTCTCTGTTTCTCCCGTGTGGGCTGGTTTGCAGGGCTCCACAAAGTATTTGCGAGTGTCGGTGTGAGGCTCTAGGCGGACGCATTCACTCATCCATCGGGCACTCGACCATGAGCGGGTCATCGAGATTCAAGCGGTTGGAGCTAGAGCTGGACCGTAAATGGACTTGGGCAAGTCTCAGGCATTGGTGGGTTTTGAAATATTCCGAGCCAAATTTTTTTGTTTTTTCAATAATAGTTTACAAACAATATGCACCCGTTAAGGTTAGCTTCTTAAACCAAAACAAGGCTGAAACAACTCTAACCAAGAATGTGCCCGCGAAGGACGACCATATGGTCAGAGGATCTCTATCACTAATAAACTGAAATAACTCGACGTCAAGAATGTGCTTTCCAGACCGAGATGGAATGGGAGCTACCATATGACGGAGATGCTAAGAATTACAATGCGTCTAAGGGAAATAAACTAGATTGCTGAAAGTAACTCGACACCCAGAATGTGCTTTCTGACCCGGAATGGGAAAGTAGCTACCATAGGGCGGAGGTAAAGGAAATACAATTGCAATTACTGAATGTAAAGTTTGAGCATTACAAATTGATAAAGCAAGATTATGAACTACTGTCAGTACTACTGCCAGCTTACAATATATTAGATAATACCTTGCTATCAATGTGAATCAAGAGATAAATAAGGTGCAACAATATATATGGAGTTTCCTTCACTGGATGATAAAGCTTAGATCAAAAACTCAATTATTAGAGCCAACCTGACAATCTGATTTTTGACAGTCCCGTTTTCCACGTGCACGAACAGCAGCCCTGTAACTCACAAAATCACTCACAACTTGCTCCAAACTTAATCAAATTTCACGAGATGCAATGCAAAATGACCCCAAGGAGATGGCGACCAAACTGGGACACTGAAAACTGACCAAAAGTACCTATATATTTAATGCACGAATTTCAAGGCAACTCAAGATGGTACGGCCCAGCAAGAGGGGCGATTTGCATTTAAAAATCAGATTCTTCTTTAAAAATTCTACAACTTGGCACAAAGGGGCGCCCTGCCTAGACAAGATGGAATATGCAATACCCAGAACAATATTTTTTGATATTTTTGATTTATGAATGAAAACTACAATCTGCTGTATGGTAAATGCAATTCTAGAAAACCTCTAATGTGCAAAAACTGAACGGAAAGCCACAAGCTGATTACAATGCACAAATCCCAATGCAAACTCACATACTATACTATTTCACCACTAGTCGCTATCTTCCAAGCGAGAAGCAATGCCTAGCTAGGAGGCTTACATTCCTCGAAGCAATCCCAGAGCCAAACCGGCGGCATAACATTCCTGTAGACCAAAGATCATCCGAATGAGAACCAAAGGCTTCCTTTTATAATTTTCGGTTGACTCTTCTCGAAACCCTAATCTTCCTTTTTGAGTCAAACCCTAATTATTCCACAGGTGGCATCCCACTTTTCCAAGCAAAACTTTGTCTTTTAATATCACTTTAATTCTTCCTTGAAATTGGCATCCATTTAAAGCTTGGATTAAACTTCTTTATAAGAGATATAGTTAATTTCCTTTAATGAAGCGCCACCCTTAAAGAACATCTTTTAAAAAGACTTAAAGTGAAGAAGCTAGGCCAAGGGGGTCAACGTTAAAATATAACATTAAAACATGACTCTAATTAAATAGCTCGACTTATCTCTCCAATGGTGCCCCGAAGCCATAAATGAGCAAGCCAACTGATCAGTCTGAAGTAGAAGGTCAACCATGCCGAACCCAACAGGAACACTGCCAGAAATAGAATTTACTAAAAATAGTAAATTCCTGAAGATGCTCAGAATGCCAAGAAGAACATATCATTGCGAAGCTCTCTGAAAACCCAAAAAGAATCCGCCATTGAATCAACCAATCCCGAGCAAGAGCACCCTTCAAAACAAGAAACCCTAATTTTACCTTCCGAGTAGCCTACGGGTCTCCGAAATAGGCCAACGGTCATCTGAGAAGATCATGCTCGAGAAGGGGACATTACAGGTTTGCAAGGCTTCAACTCTAGCAGCTCCTTCAGGCCTTCGATTTATTATTTTTAATATGTTCTTAATATCATTTCTTTTGTTATGTTTTTATATTTTTTTAATATTATTTATTTATGTTATGTTTTCATATATTTTAATATTATTTTATATGTAATATTATTTTTATTTATGTTCATTTGTTATTTAATTTTGTTTTCTATTTATAATGTTAAAATTTAATAATTTAAAATAAATAAATTAAACTTTTATTATAATATATTTATTATTTAATATATAATTTAATTAATTTATTATTTATATATTAATAATATTTAAAACTTAAAGTATATTTTTAAACATATTTATTATTGATTTTGTTTTGTGTTCAGCTTTATTAATATATTTAAACATATTAGTATATGAATATTATTTATTTATTTATTTTAAGTTTATTACTTATATTTTAAAAAAATCAAAATTATATAAAACGAATTTAATTCAAATTTTTTACTTTTTGAATTTTTTCCTTGCCGAACTTCATCCGAATTTCAATGTTGCCGAACTCAAATTTGAATTCGAACCTGGTGACTTAGGTTAGAGGACGCCACTTGAGAAGGAGAATAGGTATTGGAACATCCTAACTTGCATTTTCTTGTGGGAAAACAATTTTGGGATGGGAGGATTGTCATGTCCCCTTCTTGGACATAGGCTGACAAAAGACCCTTAGCCTATCTTTAGCTTTTTTGTAGGCTATTGGGATGTTGCAAAGGGAAAATTTATTTAAAAATCTAAATCGTCTAAAAATGTAACTTTATGTTTATGTATAAAGGGATAAATTAGATTCAAATTATTAAAAGATAAAGTTTCGAAAGTATTTTAAATGACTCAATTTTAGACTCAATTTGCCACCTTTGATGGAACTTTAGACTGGTTTAACCCTTCTAATTGTGTGCCACTTAAGTGGCAATTTTCCTTAAAGTGAATGGTGCACTTTTGTTGCACCATCACCACCTTAATTGTAGTTTTAGATTGGCATTGCCATCAATAAGGTGTGACTTTCTTTTAAGTTTGATGCATTTCCTCCTTGGTGCATTTGTTGAAAATTTGTGTTGGCTTTGCCAAAACAAATTTACACGTTTCATAATCTTCACTTAACTCCCTTATGTTGGTAGAACTTTTTCACTTGCCTACACCACCTCTCGATCGAAGTTTGCCTCTTTAGGTGACCTTTTGTTGTGCTATTGCCATTCAAATTATGGGATAGTATTGAGACTTTTCCCTGCTTTATCTTATGCCGATGTGTCACTTGAATGGTGTCTTGGAGTAATTCGCTTAGCCATGTATCGATCTTTTATAAGTTTAGGCCCAAGCCTTTTCCATTCCTTCTCTTTCTTCTCACAGCCCATTCCTCCAGTAGTCAAGAACTTCATTGTCTTTCACTCACCATAGTGCAACCTCAAACAATCTACAAGAGTTCTTAGTGGAAAAACTAGTAACATTGGGAAAGTGCAAGGTGTATGACACCTAATCGCAACATAATATTGATGACATCATATTTCTTTTGGTTTCATTAGTTTGTTATTAGGGATAACCTTCGCATTTTCATATGACCATGACTTTGAGAACTAATCCTCCTAATATGTCATAATCCTAATGGGAAACGATTATAAAATGAAATCTCATTATTTTGATAATCCATTTGGTAGCTTTATGCAAGGAAAATTCAGAAATTGACTTTACACACAGCCTACCAAAGATCAGGTTGAAAAGGTAAGGGAGAATAAAGATTGTGGATAGTTTGGAACATGAATTGATAGAAATATCACTTTAGACAAACTTTACAAAGATTGGTTTGAGTAGCAAAGGCTGAGAGTGATTGGATGAATGGGGCAGGATCCTATCAAAGGACAGTCTGTACAAGGAAGTTGGTTGGAAAAAGGAAATAGGATTAGTGGGGAATATCTACATTAGACTGGGATAAATTGGATTGATATGTTGAACAAAGCTGAAGAGATTCATGGCTATTTGTTTATTTTCTGTCCCTTCATTTCTTTTTCCAGAATTCATTAGAAGATTGGTCCTCTGCATGCAATACTACTGGAGGTGATATCACAGCCATTTGGGGCAGTTCTATTGCTTTTCTTAGAAGGAAAAGACAAAATAATAAAATATGATTGTGAACATTTTATTACTGTAATACAATGCTACATGCAAAAAAGGTGGAGGTCAAAAATCATTGTGCACATGTGCATTGAATTGCAAAATACAAGTTTTGAATTTTCAGGTGGATAAAGTAGCATTGCTTACAATTTCAAAAAATCCAACTTTACCTTGAGAA
This sequence comes from Sequoia sempervirens, assembly GCA_007258455.2. NCBI lineage: Eukaryota > Viridiplantae > Streptophyta > Pinopsida > Cupressales > Cupressaceae > Sequoia > Sequoia sempervirens. The sequence goes on from VDFB02333597.1 coordinate 219,519, forward strand.
GATGTTCTCTCTCATTTCAAAGCATGGCAATGTCCCTATATTTGTGAATTATATATGATATAAAATACATTTCAGTACTCTGACTAATGATTATGTCTGTCCTAATGCATCATAGAAACTGGCTTCTTTGGTTGGTATTCACACACATCAGCTGATTGCCTCCCACATAGTTTTTTAAAAGAATTTAAAAATTAATATACAAAATCAAAAGGAATTTCCGATTGCAGGCATTATTTATTTTCATTTTTATTGTGATGACCATTTATACATTGTACACAATTTAACTTATTTACTAGTTTTGCAAGATATGGTTGCTGATAATGCTGAATTGTGATCTTAATCTAGGGCCTAGGTGCGAGGTGGCACTTTCTTCTTGTTGTTTAAATGTTTGGAATTTGCACTATTTAATCTACGCTAATTGGCATCCTTCTAAAAGTTATACTGACATGAAGTTACATGGACAAAGTCTGAATTCTTGACCAGACAAATGAAATTTTGAAATGACCATTTTTGTGTGGTAATTCCCTGCAACCATGTAATATGGTAAAAGGAAACTCTTTCCAGGTTTTCTTTCAGCTAATATCAAGCACATTTATTTATCTATTTATCATGATGTCCATTAATAATTTAATACATTGTACACAACACAACTTATTTCCTAGTTGTGCAAGATATGGTTGCTGATGATGCTGAATTTTGATCATAGTCTAGGGCCTTGGTGTGAGGCATCACTTCACAATTGTTATTTTAAATTTTGGAACTTGTAGAACATTCAATCTATTGTATTTTAGAGTTCTATATGGTCTATTGTTTGTACATTGCTTGGCCTTCTCCTTCTTGTGTGGTGCTCAACTTTAGGTGCCATATGACTCATTATTGTGGTGCTCAATTTACTAATAGTGAAATTTAAGACAGCTTCATGCACGTTAGCATGTTCTCAACTTTCTAACATTTTATTCCATTAGATTTATTTGTAATTGGGACAATGCTTATTAGCTGTAGTTTTCATATGAATTTATTTTTCGTTGCTTATTTGTTGACACTTGATGTGGTAGGAGACATTAGAGAAGAATGTTAATTAATATGTAGAATTAGGGAGAGGAAGCTCTTTTGGCTGTGGCAAATATAAGCATGTTCATCAAACTAATTTACTCTATCATAATTGCATTTTGCAGATCATATTGATTGTGCTTATTGTCACAAAAAGGCTGAGAAGTTCTTGTGTGCTATAACTACACCTTCCTGTGGTACCGTTGACAAAGTGCTGGATGAAATTCCGGTATTGTTTTACTTTTTATTCCTTGCTATGTATCTGGTATGAAATGTCATATCTGAAGAAGGTTTTTCTCATTGCATGGTTCATGTATATTACTATGAATGAAAATAAAATATGTACATATTCTAAAGTTGATTGTCCAACTCATTGCAAGGTTTCTAGATTTCAGATTAGAAGTTCTAGATTTTTTGTCACTGCAAATTATTTCTTCTTTGTACATGCTAGAAGTCCAAAAATTCATTAATTAACTATTTTCTCTTGATAATTAACAGTAGTCATTTTATCAGCATTTCAAATTTTGTAAATGCATCCTACATCGTGTTTCTGATATTGCTTATTGTTTAGCTGAACACGAGAACAGTTTTAGGGTTCTGTGTCATTTCCATCAACTTTGCTTCCAAGTTTGAAATTAAAGTTCATGTTGTCTGCAGTCTCTTATATCCTCTGTTGCATCAAAGAAGTCCTCTCCATCTATGTCATTACAAAAAGGAGTTCCACGCATCATAGAAGCAGCAAGCTTAGGATTTCCTTGTAAGATGATGTGTGAAGCAGTGGTGGAAGCTTATGGGCGCACTCAACCTACTTTTGGAGAGGTATAATTATCAATTTTCTTCTAAAATCTTTAATTTTGTTCTTAATATTTGAAGTTCATAGGAACATGGCTTTTAAAGTATCAATACGTCATAGTTATTGGACCATAAATGATCAGGTCATGGATGCCATTGAAGTTGGTAATCAATTAAGTGCAAGAGCTGCTATGGGATTATCGATAAAAGAGTTGTTTCATTTGCTTTGGGACAAGCAAGTTTGTGACATATTTTCAGAAGATGCTGTCCCTGGGTTCTCTGGAGAGTGTGAATTATCATTAGATCCAACTGCAAAATGTAATTTGTGCAATGGAGTAAAAGGGATTAGCTCTATTCCAAAAGAAGTTCTCAAGCATGGTGTTCAAACGTTGTCCCAAATGGTCTTAAGACTGCTACAGGTATTAAATTACTATTGTGCTTCTTTATGAGCCTTGAATTTTTTTTTATTGACAGAAGTCGAAAATCAAATAAAATGAATGGCACATTGATAACATTTTCCTTCTGACAGGTAAGTGGATTTGTCATGCCGTACATTTTTTAATCTTAATTTTTTTCTTGGAAAGACATAAAAGAACAATGTCATCTGTCTTATGAACAAAACTTAAGGAATTTAGAGGAGTTCATTACAATTGCAAGATTTATGTCAAAGAAAAGATCAGCTTATGCATAGTTGGTTCAACAGATAGTTTGTAATAATTTTGTAAGCAATTTTGAAACACAATGTCTTAAGGAAACTAACATAGCATATGAACATCTTTTAATATTTACTGAGAAGTAAGAAACAAAATTTTAGGATTCATGCTAGGGGTTCTACTCTGGATATGTTGTGTCGAAAACTTCTGGAAAATGCACAATTTTTTCTCAAAATTACTTTGGATTTTGGTCTCATTTTATTTTAAGGTTAGGCTCACTATATAAAAACAATGAAATTACAATGAAAGTGAATTTTCTTTCAATGAACAAGCATTGCTTTGACATTAAAATCTGTGGAATATTCAAAAACTTTTGAGGGAACATTATAAATTAAAATGTGTTTTTATTCATTTATTCATATTTTGATTTTCTTGCTCAATATTTACTAGGCATAATTTCTGTGATTTTGATTGGAATTTTGATCATAGCCATTCTGCAACAGCATTTAGGGCACTGTAAAACAAACTCTACTTTCATAGTAGACAGTTTTTATTTTTTTATTTGTTGAATGTCAAGCATTATAGTTATTTGTTGATTGTACTGGCTCCTCTTGTGGATGTGGTTACCACCTTGTATGAAATCAGTATGTTGAATGAATGTTAGTATACCGGCATTTATTTCTCACTGGTGTCTTGAAGTAAAGAGGGGCTGCAATGAACAATAGAGATTTGAGAGAGCGCATCCTCAAGTGCTATGACGGCAATGTAAGGAGAGAAAAATGATTGGAAAGAGAGAATGAGTGGCCCCATTGAGGTCATTTAAAGATTATGAGTTCCATGTCTGCAAGAACTGGTTGCCATCACTTGTGAGGTCTCCAAGACCAATAATACTTTGGGGGTTTGCTACAATTGTAGAGAGATCAAAGATAGAAATCAAGGAAAAATACATGAGAACTAGTGACCTATCTATGAGTCTTAGGATGGAAGGGATAAACCAAGGGACAAGTCTAGAGTTCTTTGATGGAGGACTAAGCATAACTTTCCAAGGGTGGACAACTGGAGGCAAAATCTATCATAGAGGGAGGAACATTGAGGAAGAGGCTGGTCAACTTGATAGTGGGAGGACTATTGAACAAAGACAATTCCAATGTGAAGGTGATGGTGAAATTGAGAGAAAAGTAGGTGAGAATGAATTTGGACCCCAAATTGAGGAAACATGGCACCACGTAGTAAGTTGGATTTTGAGATTGGTAATCTGGATTGTAAAGTGACATGAGTACGGACAATTTGGTAAGAAATTTGGGAATGCCAAGAGGTAGAGGGCAGCTATGCAAGGTTGATGGGGCAAAAAGAGGTTGGTTCCATTGTGGCCGCCACCATTAGTAACACTACCAACTCAAGTGCTATGGCAAGTCTAGAACCAATGGGAGATATACAAAAGTTTTCCAAGTTTATAGTTGAGGGAAACTACTACATCATGAGGAACTATAATACTTTCATTACAACTTGAACTATGAATTGATAAATTGGCAAATGATGTTGGTATGCATACTTTCTAACAACCTTGAGAGATATTAGTAATTATAGATACATGGAACAAGACAAGACAAATATGAGCACATGTGGGGAATTTTTAAAGCATGTAAGGAGTTCATACTACTTTGAATCAACAATGGAACGGTGATAGATTTATGCAACATGATGTAGTGAAGTAGTGAATTTATAATGACAAATGATGTTGGTAGGATCCTTTCTAGCAACTTGAGAGGTATTATGAATGGTAGATACATGGAACAAGACCAAAAAAATATGAGTACATGGGGGGAATGTTGTAGAAAGCCTTCGAGGAGTTCATACTACTTTGATACAACAATAGGATGGTGATAGATTTATACAACATGAGGTAGTGAAATAGTGAATTTATATGCATGTGCAACACGAAGTTGAAGTAATTTATATGCATGTGCAACACAAGAGTTAGGTTTATGTCAAGAGTTATCCAACCCTTGTGGATACCTCCTTCGTTGACTTCTTTCTTCGATCTAATTTATGCTGACATTGTATACACATATATTCGTAGTGTTTTCACCAAATCCATAAGTTCCTGACTCTTAACAACTATAGTCTGCTCCTATAAAAGGGTTATCTCGTTCCTCCTAATTGCCTTAGAGTCATAAAACTATTTTGTTGGATAAAGGTATATATTGGTTATTCTTCCTAACCTTCCTACATAACCTGATTGCATAATCTTCCGCAATCCTAGGTATTATCATAAGTTATTGGTTTAGGAGTTCCTACTCCAGGGATAACTTTTAATTCGTCCCAATTTACATAAGTTACTAGGGATCTCATTTTCCTTTTTACTTCACTAAGTTCTTTTCTCTTGCCGTTGTGGCACAAGAACTTTTCAACCATTATCTTCTGATAAGGTTTACACATTGTTATAATGAGCTCATAGGTTTCAGTGTAGAACCCGGTAGATCTAATACCATATGTAACGTGCCAACCCTTCAGTAAAATAAAAATTTCCTAAATTTACATCAAACAATTAAATAAACGTGCTAACATGACATTGCAATAAAAAATTTCTTTTCTTTATTGATAATACATGAACAAGATGCCATATCAAATTACAATAAAGATTCCATTTCATTATAATAACTTCACAAGTACATGAAACAAGAATAAATATTTTTACAAACATAGCTCCAATGAGCCTTAGAACTGTTGTACCCAAACCAAATTTTTTGCTTCATTAAGGCATTTTGCATTTTAAAGTCTAAACCTTGCTAAAATGTTGTAAAATACAGTTTTGGGCAATGTCAAGCATGGAGTTTTTGTCAATAGTTTGTCACTCAAAGTCAGTTTTATTGGTCAAAACCTGAAGCAGAGACTCTAAATGAAGATTTTCACGATGGAGGAGTATTGCAGACGACATTTCATATTGCAGACGGTCATTTCAATGATCGAAACAGAGTTTTTAAAGATCAAATCAGGGAGATTTCTCAAAGGAAAAGCCCAAAAGTGCAAGTATAGCTCAGGGGCGCCCAGTTTGTTGGAGGTCAAGATTCTGGTTAAAGTGCTCAAGCATCCAGTCAATCTCTTCAGAATCAGTCTGGCTATCCGTCGAGCTATTCAGCGAGGCATTCCGAGACTCACAGCTCCGGTTATTCACGACAGAAGTAAAAATCCCTAAATTTTAGGAGATAAGAATTTTGCTCTTTTCAGGCAAAAGCGCGCCTCTAGCCTGAGGGCGCCCATCTTGAAGTAGGGGTAAATCTCGACAGTTTCGTTGCCGGATGCAGTCAATCCGTTCACAACTAGTCTGCTTATCCGACGAGATATCAAGCGCAGTCATCCGACTCTCAGAGTTCAGGCGGCAGTCGTCCGAAGAACAGCTTAAAATGGAGTTTTCATGTTTTTTGAGCTTCTCCGTTTATGCCCAGTGCAAGTACAAGCCAGGGGCGCTGGCCTAAAGGACCCATCGATGCCGAATTTGCAGACAGTCTTCAATGACATCGTAGTATACTAGCCTAGTTCGCGAACGCATCATTCACTTTGTCGATCCGACGCTCCCGTGGTCGTGGGCGTAGATTACTAAGCACGTAATTTTCCTAAACCAACAAATGGTTTTCGTATTTTCGGTCTTAAGGCTTAGCCTTCAGCTGGTCGTGATGAGCCCGCCTCACGCTCGGGTCCTTCACTATTGAGCGTAAGTCAATTTATCTTCTCCTTAACGAGCATAGCCGGCCTCTTCAAGATTTGGCGCCGCCGCGGCGTAGCGGGTCTTTAGTGTAATATCGCGAAAAGCAGAAGACGTCCAAAAATGGCTAAGTCCGGAGCCGTAATTTTATTTAAAATAATGACCGGAGCTTTTTGAGGTCTTAGAAGCGCTACACGCCACCTCCAGCGATTCTCTCTTAAGGGCTGGCCCTCCGGTCAGTCCGTTAAAAAAATGATAATGCTCTCAATCGGGTCATCCCAAATTCGCATATCAATCACAAAGTATAGGGTATTTTGATGACGCTTGATTTTCGCCGAAATGACAAAAGTGCAAACGCATGAGCCAGGGCGCTTTTTCTTTTAAGGCCTTTGAATTACTTTCTTTTTAGCTCGCTGTGGGCATACCATCGATGCATTATCTCCACTGGCGCTGAGCTTCGCTCAGACGCCATTATGGTTCACCGCTCAATCGCCGCCACCGCTTGAAGCGCCGATGGCAGTTTAGGAAAATGGCCAAGTCTGGAACCCGTAAAGCGATTTAATCAGGTGCGCCTAATTTTTCAAGGGGTTAAACGATGGATTTTGTAGTTGTGTCTCCCAGCAGACATTTCTTCCTTGTTCAGTAGGCTTTCCGTTGATTATCTCAGATCAGTCTCAGCATCACCCGGTCATCCGGAAATCAGTGTCGAAGTTGGCCAGTCGTGACAGTGCTGTCAGCTATAAAATAGGGAGTTAGTAAAAAATGAAGTATCTTGAGCAAATGGACGCCTATGTGCTCAAGAGATGACTTTTCGGAATCGTTGAAGTCTCACGATGAATCTCAGAGCTTCACCCGGGTTGTCAACTGAAGTTCCAAATTTGCTTATTTATAAATAGCAATTTTCTATTTTTAGCACCCTTGCTAATTGCATGATAATAAATATTTTATTATTATTTGAGCTTCCAGTCAGTGGCAGTGCAACTGAAGGGCAACCAATCAGAGGACTTCTATTATTGTCAGGGTTTTGAATTCTTGCAGTTGTCAGATTAATGCGAATTTCATCTTCTTTAAGCATGGCGCCTTCTTCATTTATCATTCATATTTTCAAGAGAATTCGTATTTTTCAAGGAGATTCATATTTTCTTCAAAGGGAAAATCGTAATTCTCAAAGGCAAATTTTGTCAAAGGAAATTCATAATTTTGAAGCAAAATTCGTTTTTCTTCAAGGCAAAGGCGTATTTTCAAGCAAAATTCGTTTTTCTTCATTCACAAGGCGTATTTTCAAGGGAGATTCGTATTTCTCAAACAAAGGCAGATTTCTTATCTATTTGCAAAGGCGATTTCTCCAATCACATTCTTTTGCAGGTTAAAGTTCACAGTTCTCAGCAATTTGAAGAATTCAAGGGCGATTTTCACAGAAAAAGAGCATCATAAAAACGTCTTTTTCATCCTTCAATCTCAGATTTCTCTTAGATTTCAATTCGCATGTTCCTGAAATTGGCGAAATTCGACAAGTCTCAGCATCTGGATCATTTCTATATAGCTTCCTCGAATTAAAATCGTGCGTTTGATTTTTCAGGAATTTTTAACTTCAGAACATTCGTTCTTGAGTTTCTAAATTTCTCAACTGAAAAGTCTTTGCATGGTTGAGTAGAAGTCATATTTTCGCATTCCTGACGTTCTGGGTTGTCTTAGAATCTTTTTCTGGACAAAACCCATATCTCAGATTTTTCGCTGAAAATTGCGCTTCGATAGGCTATTTTTACCCTCAGCAGGCTATTTTTAGCTTTCCAGAAAAGTTGTCAGAATATAGCCATGTTCACAGTCAACAGGCGAGTTTTTCAGAGTACAATACACACAGATTGAATTCAAGACCAAATCGGTTTTAATTCATGACTTCATCAGAAAAGCTGAGATCGATTTGTATCAAGCTGCAGAAGAGATGTTGGCTAACACTTCAGTTACGGAGCCGCCAAAGTTGCCAGTCAGTGAAATGCTGGTTGAGTGTGCAAAGATTGCAAAGATTGCTCAAGTTGCTGACATTCAGATGGTGATACAGTTAACAATCTCATTGAGGGATTGGTTGCTCGAGATCACGACATAGTAAACTTCAGTTCCCACTTCTCAGGATAGACATTACACACACGAGTTGAACTGGGTGTTACCCTTTCCAGTTAACTCGAAGTTGTCATCACATGCATATCTATTCTGAGATTCGCCCTTCACACTTGGAGTTTTATTTAGGGTTTTACGTTAACTGATGTTAGTCTTCCAGTTAACTTGCTTTCAATAAGGACGTGCATGCTCGCACAATTGTCCATTTTTAGATTAGATGTTTGTCAAACTGAGGGTAGTTACCCATTGACTGTATAGTTTACTTATTAGGGTTTGGCGCATTGCTTGCATGCATTGCAGGAACTATAGATGACACAAGGTGATTTTAGGGTTCCCTACACCTTGATGTATATAAATAAGAGCTTTTGCTCATTTGTAAATAACTTTTGCTTGAGAGAGAAATATATGCTGCGCCTACCTTGCCCTCAATATTGCTCTTTTGGTATTTGTTCATGTGTCTTCGCTATTAATTAATTGTTATGCCACATAGGGTTTCCATGCAATTGTAATGGTGGATTCTTTATGTCTTGTGAATCTTTTATCATTTCAATCAAGTGTTATGCCACATAGGGTTTCGTGAGATTGTGATGATAAAATCGTTTTGTGAAGTCTTTACTACTTTCAATCAAGTGTTATGCCACATAGGGTTCCATAAGATTGGCGTGGTAAATTCCTCCCATAGTTAAATCTGTTTGAACATCTTTATCATTGAAGTCAATTGTTATGCCACATAGGGTTCCAAGAAATTGAGATGATAAATCTGTTTTGTGTTAATTTACCATTGTGATCAATCGTTATGCCACATAGGGTTTCGAGAAGTTACGGTGATAAATCTGTTTTGTGAATCTTTATCATTATAATTAAAGGTTATGCCACATAGGGTTTCATGAGATTGTAATGATAAAGACTGTTTTGTGAAGTTTTCACTATTTTGATCAAGTGTTATGCCACACAGGGTTTCATAAGATCATCTTGGTGAATTCTTAAATCTGTTTTGTGCCCAATAAGCTTGTTTAGATTGAGATGATAGTTGCGCCACCTTGCCTTCAAGTAGAGAGTCTAAACTCGTTTATCGTCCGATAGTCAATCCCTGCTCCATTTCCTCATGCTCTGTTTTCTTGAGGAAACTGGATAGATTTAAAGTAGTTAGCTTAGTTGTAGTTAATGATCTGCGAAACCAGAAAATCCTTAGCTGCAGCGTTCTTGGTTTTCTTAACCTTGTGCCTCTTCCAGCTGAGAACAAAAGATAGGACTTAGATTACTTTTCTTTTCCATGCATTCCAGCACAACGAGGGAGCTTCCCCTCCTAATTTGAAGAGCACTCATTGCGTAGTGTACATAGCTGTCCGTACAAACCTGCACTCCAGAGGTGTTAGATTTTACGCCAACAAGAACAAATAGTAGTAAGAAGGTCCAAGAATCCACCTTTCAAATCTTGGTACTTCAGTAGCCTTCAGTGAAGGAGAAACATCACTCGGGCACTTTTCCACCAACCATGGACTTATAATGTGGTCCCTCGCACATCTATCATTTGATAGATGGCTCTCCCTTCGACGAAGAGATTGCTAGAGTAATCAATACTGTTAACCAACTGAGCATAGTGTTGTGTCCTACATAACTAGTTCATGTGCAATACGACATCCCTCGAGCTAGTATTTAATACAGGATCACGGTGGACTAACAGTGTAATCATCGCACAATCTAAGTGGATGTTTTGTACATTACAATACTTTGATCAAAGAGTTTCATACAATATTACTATTGAAGGTCATCTATCACATACACTATTCAGGGTCGATTTGACTTAGGGCTATCTTACACTATGCATAGGTTTATCCTCCAATGGATAGTCCATCATCCCAGATAACCTATCACCTTACTAACTACTAGAAATGAATCAGCATAACAAGTATTTCATAAGTTCCCTCCTATACAGGAAATCTTTGTCCTAGGAGCATCACAAGCTCTTTTGAGTTAACCTAATAACTTAGCTGTGGATCTTTACTTGACTCATGCCTTCATTTCAAACCTAGTATATAGTAACTAATGCAACCGATACTCTCCTTATATGGAGATCATACAATTAATGCAGAATACAACTAGAATGCAACAATTCATTCTCTATGTACAGACAATAAATACAAGCATAAAACATCCCATTTTCAAACATGGCTAGTATAATTAAATACTTATGTTGTACCTTATGTAATATAGTTGAATTCCTCAGTCAAGTACTTTCTCCTATCATGGAGTACTTAAAAACACATTATGAAAGCGACTCTAAGGCTTCAATTCCCTCTTCAATTCCCTTTTCCGTAAACAATCAGGTTTAGCAAATACTATCCATGCAAACAATATTCTCCTATTATGGAGATCATTACAAACATGTAAACCGTAGCTAGGATTGCTTCATTTACCTTTTTCTGAAAGACAACATTTATGCACAAACAGAAAATACAATTCCAAAAGTATTTAAATGAATAACTATAGAGATGGATAGTAGAAGAATATCCCATGCATGTAGTTAGCTTTCCATAGAATGTTGATGACATAGCCTTCTCTCACAACAAATTCCAGTGCCTCAATCAATAGACAACTTCCTCTCAAGACTCCATTTTCCCTTACACAGAAATAGAAACTCAAAATTGATAACTACAGAGGTAATTAACAACAGACGTGTGTTTTGGTATAACACGTCTTCCCTACACTCAGAAATGGATAATCAGACTGGGGATGGTTTACAGTTGGTAAAATATATGAAGTTGTGATAACTCAATAATGATAGATGGAAGTTATGATTTCAAACTCAATTCTCAGAGAAATGCATATTTCAGAAATTATGGAAGAATGCGTATGGTGAATTCTCAATCAAAAGCTGAGTGAATGCTTCAACAAAAAGTAAGTGAACAATGAAGGTTGGACGACTATTTATAAAGCCCCAGCCCCATCGAATTTCCTTCTAAAAAGGCATGTGGTTTGCCACCACAGAAATATGAAATATTCAACCCAGTATGTGGCGCATTTCCTCTCCCTTACTCAGTTTCAACATGGTGAGTCGGCTTCCAGAAATTGACAGCAAAATGAAGACTAATTCCATTGCACATGGTGAATTTAAATTGATTGACACCTATAGGTTTAGTTCACAGATGTGGCACCAGATTCCAATACTGGCGGATTAGATATTTACAGAGAAATGGTCAATTCCTAAATGATGAACACATAGCCTCTTTACCAGGATTAATCTACAGAGCTTCTTAACTGCGTGGGATTTGTTCCAGCTACAAACTCGACTGGGTCAATGTCGTAAGGTTTTAAACGCCTATCGTCCCTACGTTTTCTTCCCACCTGGTGATGAGCGATTTCTCCCACAGAGCCGTGTGAGTTCCAAAGTCCGCATATCATATACGCCAAAGTCTTAAATGATACGCTTAAGAAATATTTCGATTTCCATAAGATTGAAGAATAAAGTATTTCAATTTCCATTGTCAATGATAAATATTTCAATTTATTCGATTCCCATAGTTTGATGATTAATATTCAATTGAATATGATATGACCCGATTCCGATAGTTAAAAGATTAATATCAAATCAATATGGGAAGTAACTCGATTTCCCACTATGAGATCAATATTAAATTTATTAGGAAATAAATCAATTTCCAAAGTTGTGAGATTAATTTAAATCAATTAGGAAATAATTATATATTTTATTATATAAATATAATTATAGTTTTTAAGCCAATAGTGGGATGGTGTGATGGTTGAGTTGTTGTGTTGTTATTCTTGCCATCAAGGTTCAAACCCCATTGGGGTGGAAATTGTTGAGAATTTATCTTGGGGACGAGGTCCCCTGTTTGTGACCTCACCGGTTCATAGCTCCGAGTCAAAAGCGTTTACCCCTCTTGAAAAAAAATAAAATTATAGTTTTTAAATATATTAAACATATATATATATATACCCAAGTATTAATACATATATATTAATACTTGTGTATTTATATATATATATATATATATATATATTTAACAAATATATATTTATATTGTGAGCTAGTTAGCATACATCCGATATATATATATATATAAATTCATGAGGTAATAATAATAATATATTAATATCCACATTATATAGATGTGTACATATATATATATGTACCTCTATGTGTATATGTCCACATCTGTTTCACTTACATCTATTTATGTTACAATCATTATGATCGTAATATCACAAGACAGATACATAGATAAACATCACTCATAAATGCATACGGAGGTAGACAAAACTCCTAACACAAACATACAAGCTATGGATGACTTACCCACACAAACTGACTCAGTTTACTCAATCTAAGGTGACGTGTGTGTATGCTTAGATAGTTTACTTTACCGGTTAACCAACCAAGCTCCTCTCTCGAGTGATACTTCACCTCCCCCTGGAGAAATGGTTCCTATACCTGCATCCGTTGACACACGCTTTCGGAAGTTATATGTTCATAAGCAGTATTCATAAACATTTCAAAAGTTAGAATATTCACAAGTCAATAACCATCTATTCTCCTTTATGCAGTATTTCACCATGAATAACATCAACTAAGATAACATCAAATGAAAACAACATCAAGTGAGCTAACATTCATATTGAAAACAAGGTACAAGCATCATTAATTCATCTCCAAAATTCATATTACATTCACATTTACCCTATCTAGTAATAGTAAATAGTATTTGGCATTTTGGATGTACAATTTTTTATTTTCCAAACTTGGGATGATGGAGTTGAGATTTTGGATTATGATTATATTTGGAACCAACATTTGGATATGCCTTACATGATGGGATTAATAACCATTTTGAAGGAGGTGGACACTTGCTATATGTAGGAGGCCTTTTTTCTTGTGGCTCCACATTTTGATTGACTATTAAATTTTAGTTTTTGGCTTTGCTTGATTCAGTTTACTTTAGGATGTGTTTTGACCAGTTCATGTGTCTAGTTTGATTTGGGATTCAATGGCCTTTGACATTTGATTTTGATCTTTTTCTTTGTAATACTTTTGTTTTTGTTGGTTCCGATTGATAGGTTTAAGGATTTGGGAATGATGGTTTTTGGTGTGGATGGGAGGAGTGTTGGAAACAACCTTATGGTAAGGACTACACATGACCCCTATTTCAATGCTTGCATTGGATGAAGTTTCCCCTGATATCGATGAGGTACCACTAACTTCATTAGATTTTTTGATTGATGAGTAGTTGAGACCTTGAAATCTAGGATTTGCACCAAACTATACTAGTTCTAAAATGTCTTGTTCATGTAAGTCTGTTCCTTTCTTTGATACTACATGCTTTGACAGATTTTGTTTGCGATGAGGTATTTGTTCTTTTGAAAGAAAGATGATAACCCATAATTATGTAGTTGGAAACCATTGATGCTTTTTATTTTCTCTTCTGCAAGAAATCCAACTTTGACAAAAGTGGATGATCCTAGTTGATAGGATATTGGTGCTTTATCCTTGTTCATGCTTGTTGTCACTTGATCATTTGGGATGTTGATGTGATCCATTGTAGTTTCTTTATCAACAATTTTGATGTGAGCCATGTTGTTTGTTTGATTATCTATATGTCCAAGGGAGGCAGGTGCCTTATCTTGGGAGATAGAGGTTGTTGGAGTATGGATAGGATCAACTCCAATTTTGTGATCATGCATGGGATAGAGGTGGATGAGGGGATCATCTTAGATTTCTTGATCAGAGATTGGATTATCATGGATTTCATAATCATCTAAGGTATGTTGATCAAAGATTGGAGCAATGAGAATATCATGATCATCTATGAAGGATTCTTGTATTAAATCAATATTTTGCAATAGAAATAATGGATTATGCATAGGAAGCTCTTGAGTGAGCTTGATAGGTGATGGAGTGAATGATGGTGTTTGATCTAGGATTTCTTGATCATGAATAGGATCTTGATTTAGGATAGGGCACATTTGGGTATTCTTTTGAACATGCTCTTGACACATGTAGATTTTCTTGGATGATATGAGAGAGGGTTGGTGTTTTGTGTTGCTAGTGATTAGCATGTGAAGGGACTCTTTAAGTTATGCACGTAGATTGGATGAGGATCTTTTATGTTTATGGATGTTGGACTTAATGAATTTGAGGTAAGTGAGGGGTTTGGGATGAAGGACTGCATAGTCAACAAGATGGTTGGGTGGTGTAGGATTAATGATTTGATGGGATGACATAAACTTGTTTTTGAAATGGAGTTTAAGATCCTTTTCTATTAGTCCTTGGAGAAAATACCTAAAGGTGTCTTTATTGGATGGGTTTTTGGATTGGGACAAATCGGATTGCAATGGTTTAGAGGATGAAGGACCAGGATAGGAGGTGGAGGTTACAATGCTTTCTTGGTTTGCTGTTTGGATGAGGATTTGTGATATGGATGGGGCATAGGGATTAAGGAGATGGTTTGGTGTTGGAGGAAATGTTGGACGAAAGATGGGTTTCCCATGTCAAAGTTGGAATGAGGATAAAATGGATATTTGTTGGAGATTAAGGGTATAGCTAGTGCTAGTTTGTTCTTGATATTTAGGATTGATGGATGAGAAATTAAATCTTATGGGTTCTTGGTATTGAGGGTTGATGGATGGTTGTGTAATGTCCCCTTCCGAGGAGTAGCCCAAGAGACCACTTAGCATATTTTGTTCTTGTAGGCTAAAGTAGTGGCAATAAGGGAATAATTTAAATTAATTATTTAATATTATCCGATAAAGTGCATTTTACGGGTAATGTTATTTAATTAATTTAACAAAGCAACATAAAGTGACTTAAGTGGAATAGTAAAGGGGAAATATTAAAGTCACTTTATTATCAGGACTTAATGAATATTAAAAGGTAGGAATTTAAAGAGGCATTCGTGAAAGTTCTTTGGGGTTTTGATAAAAGAAGATTTTGGAGCTCATTTTCACTATGTTGGATTATTTTTCTATTATGAATTTTGGAGAGCTTCTTGTGGAGCAAAAACCCTAGGACGAAAACCCTTGGGCAATCAGTTTCAATAGTGAAACTATCTACCCTAGCTGGTTATTGGAGGAGTCATTTAGATTTCACATTGAGAATTCAACGGAGGAATTTGAGAAATTTCTAAAGTCTTTGTTAAACAAATTTTTTAAAGATATTCTTGTTGAGTATTTGCAGAGATGAATAAGGCAATATCTATATTGCATCATCTGCATATTTCTTTCAGAACAGTTGGTACCCATTTGTACCATATTCTTGAAATCGCATATATTTTATGTTTAAAAGTGTCATACAAATTTGAGACTCAGGAAATATATTAGCGAAAAATTATGGGAGGCTTACAAAGAATATGGTTGTCGTGACACTTTAATTAGTTGATATACCAAAGACAAAAGCTTCAACTCACATTTTGAAAGTTTTTGGTGACATGGGCAAGGTTGAAAGGGATTTCTGTAGCTTGGTATGGTACATAACAGTTTGGAAGCTTCAAATCACCTTTGTGACTGCCGCTTTCCATCTTCTTAGTCGCCACCCCCTCTTTGATTCCATGAAAAGGTCAGCGAACAATATAAAAATGATTTCTCGAGTCTTTTAAAATTCAACGCAACCATAAAGGGAATTCTTTGGCAAAAGTTAGAGGGACTAAGGAATCACCATCCTTCTTAAGAGCCATACTATGTGGGGAGGACCGTACTAGCAATAGGAGCCGATAGCACATAGAAATTTGTGCTATATTGGTAATTGGAGCTGCTACAGGTCAGCCAATTGTAGACAATACATTCTGATTATTTATTTGAAAATTTTGTTTGTTAAGTAGTTCTTGTGCATTGTAAATTGTGACTGCAATACAAAAATTGGGAAATAGATTATCTGTGATTACATTGAATTATTAATGGCATTTTATGACTTGGAAAGAATTATTGCTTAAAAAACTATTTGCAAACTATGTCAAAACAATTTTAAACTATTCTAGAATAGATTGTTGCCGAATTGTTTGATGAAATGCTTGAGACATGAAATTATGCAAATCTTCAAAATTCAGTATAAATTGGTTAAGAATTTGTAAAAATGATGCACTTTCATCTATTTTAAAGAATAACTTTAACTGATTAACACTAGTCTGATTATTGGACACTTATTGTTGCAAGGTGTGCGCCCTTGGTCTCCTTGTGTTGTGCAACGCAACGTGCGGGTTTGTGACATGGCTTAACCGCCTCCCGTGGATTCATTAACTCTGGTGGTTGTATTGGGCATTAACAGGTCGATCTTTTGGTGCAACGACAACTGTCTGTGCAACAATTGGTATCAAAGCCTGGGTCACGGGTTCGAACCCCTCGCTTGCGTTGGGGGGGATTGTTGCAAGGTGTGCAGCCTTGGTTTCCTTTTGTTGTGCAGCGTAGCACTCGGGTTTGTGACATGGCTTAACTGTGTCTTGTGGATTCATTAACTTTGGAGGTTGTATTGGGCATTAACAGGTCAATCTTTTGCTGCAATGACAACCGTCTGTGCAACACTTATATATTAATAGGAGTGGATATTATGTCAGAAATAATGATGCCATGTTCTAATATGAATCCTGAAATTCTATTTGAAATGAAGTTTGAATTGATTATTAATTCAAGAATGGAAATTCGACAAGAAGATACAATCGTTGTTTATGATTTATTGCTTTAAAATCATGTGTTTGATGGTATAAGAGGCTTAGATCTCTATTTGATCGTTGTCCTTGATTTGGTCTTTATACTCATGTGATTTTCCTTGGTGTTGTGTCTAAATATTGTCTGATTGCTCATGCGTCCATTAATCACACCTTTATTACCTTTAACTAACTAATTAATGCATTGATCGAATTGGTTGCCTTCCCTTTAAGAAGCGATAACCATATTAATGATCCTCACGTCCAAGACGAAGCCATCTTATGTGTGCTATTTGTTTTAGCAATAAAATGGTTTATTACAGTTTCCCCTCCTTGGAATTGCTTGCCCACAAGCACTCTTAGATTAGGATGTTGGAGGACTTACTCATTTTCTCATGTAGTGTCTTCCATAGGTAAATCCTTCCACTTGATGTGGTATTCTTTGATGACCTTGTTCCTCAACCTTTTCTCCCTTATGTCTATAACTTCATCCGGAACCAAGACCAACTTGCCTTCTTTGTTCAAGGGTGGAAGTTCAATGCAGGCAGTAATGTGTTGTTCTAGAGCCTTTTTGAGGCATGACACATGTAATACATTATGTATTTTGCCGCTTTTTGGAAGTTCTAGTTCATATGCCACTTCGCCTCGCCTGTTCACTTAATCACCTCATAAGGTCCATAGAATCGGGGCTTCAACTTGTCGACGCCACTCTTCTTCAAGGATGATTGTCGATATGGTTGTAGGCGGAGGTAAACCAAATCCCCAATCTCAAAACTTCTCTCACCTTGATGTTTATCCGCATAGATCCTTTGCTGATTTTGTATGTGTTGTAAATTATTCTTAAGGGACTTAAGAACATCTTGACATTCTTGGACCCATTCTTTGGCCTTAGGTGCCTTACTTTCTCCGAATGACATACCTAAGAATGATGACACATCATATTTGTATAATGCTTTGAATGGTGTCATTCCAATTGACATGTGATAAGTAGTGTTATAACAGTATTCTCCCAAATGAAGTCACTTAATCCATGTCCTCTGTTGGCTTGCCACATAGTTACACCAATTACCTTCCACCCATTTATTTACATTTTCAATTTGCTTGTCTATTTGCGGGTGGTGGCTGGTATTGGGTGTTAACTCTGTGCTTGATAGTTTGAATAATTTAGTCCAAAATATACTAAGAAATCTACTATCTGCTTCACTCACTATGTTTTTGGAAGTCCATGGAGCCTGAATATTTCCTTGAAGAACAATTCCGCAACTTGTGGTTCTTTGTACTCGGAAGGGATTGCAAAAAAGTGGGTATACTTGGTTAGCCGATCGACAACCACAAAGATACAATCTTTACCATGGACCTTAGGGAGTCTGGTGATAAATTCCATTAAGATGCTCTCTCATTTTTGCTCCGGAATGGGAAGAGGTTGTAATAATCCTGCTGGGAAGTGTTGTGACCTTTTCACACATGAAATATTCCGAGCCAAATTTTTTCGTTTTTTAATTAACAGATTACAAAGCAGTGCACCCGTTAAGGTTAGCGGAGAAAACCAAAACGTGCAAGAAAGCAACTCTAACCAGAATGGCGCCGATGATGGCGAGCATTGGTCAGAGGATCTTCTATTCTAGATGCAGAAGGAACTCAACGTCAAGTATGTGCTACCCAATCCAATGCGGAGTGAGGGGCGACCATATGACGGAGTGAAAACTAAAAGCAATGCTTGAAAGAAACTACTGAGAGTTGAAACACTCAACACCCAGAATGTGCTTGCTGACCCAGTGTGGGTAAGTAGCGACCATAGGGCGGAGATCTATCTATTACAAACTTCAAATGAAATTGAGCAATACAAATTCAAATCAACAAGCTGAAGAATGACTGCCAGTACTACTGGACAGTTTACAATTTAATATCATACGCCTGTCAAGATGTTAGAGCTGGAAATATGAATCATTACAATACAATAAAATCTCTCTTGGCTGAGTTCAAGAAGCCATATCAAATCATTACAAATTTTGTAATTAACATTCTGTTTTTCTGTTTTCCACAAATCTGTATTTTGGAGTTAAAAACAGCAGCCTATGAATTGATCCAAATGCTCATAGCTCCCTCACAACTCACTCAAATTGCCCAAACTAATATGCATAAGACTAATATGATGATGGCGCCCAATCCAACAACTTAACCCGGACTCAATATGCAACGAATGCTTAATGCACGAATCCCAAGAAGACTGAAAAGGTACGGCCTTGCTGGTAAAGGCGATTTCACTTTTAAAAATAATGCAAGCACTATAAAATCTAAAAACTAGAGAATATGATTGCTCTTGACAAACAAAGAGAATGAGACGATACCCAGAAAGACTTTTTGTATTTTTCAAGATATGAGTGAAACATGCAATCTGCTGTATTAAATGATGCTAAAATGCTGAAACAATTAAATGCTAACTTCGAATCTAACTATGCAATGAGCTGAGAACAAAACACACTAAATGCAACTCACAGTACAATGATTCACCACTAGATGTTGTCTTCCAAACACGAAGTGATGCCCAAGCTAGGAGGCCTTCATTCCTCGAAGCAATCCCAGAGCCAATCCGGCAGCATAACAGTATAGTCGTCCAAAGATGAAGAAATGATGCACTAAGACTCCTCTTTATAATTTCTTCCGTTGACTTCGCAAAACCCTAAAATCTGTTTTTAGGTCAAAACCCACTCTCCTCAATGATGGGTGTACTTTTGCCTTCAAGCTTTTGATTTGATATTTTTGAATAAATATCATACTTTAATTAATGCGCCCAACATTAGCTTGCTCAGACTTTAGAAATTATTAAAATATTCATTAATGAGGCGCCACCCTCAAATGACCACCTTTTTAAAACAACCTTAAGTCATTAACTCTAAGCCAAGGGTCAACGTTAAAATATAATAATTAAAACGTGACTTTTTAATTTAAATGACTTAACTTATTTCTCCGAAAGTGCCCTGAAGCCAATACTGATGAAGTCAACTGATCAATCTGAAGCTGGAAGTCAACCAAACTGAACTAATCTGGAAAGCTACCAAAAATAGAATTTACTAAAAATAGTAAATTCCAAAAAGTGCTCTGAATGCCGAGATGAACATACCACTGCGAAGCCCTCTGAAAACCCAGAAGGAATCTGCCATTGAATCCACCATCTCTGAGCAATGACCTCGTCAAAATTAGGAAACCCTAATTTAACCTTCCGACTAGCCTTCGGGTTCCCAACAAAAAGGCCAACGGTCACTGGAACAATCAGGTTTGAGAAGGGGACATTACAACACATCACCCCATTCTAAATGGGGACCCCCTAATTTTTGCTCCATTCTAGTCTTTTGGCTTTGGTTTTGTCTCTCTCTCTCTTTCTGTCTCTTTCTTCTGCTTGTCTTTCCGGGGATGTGCCCACCATTGAGCTTGAACGTGAGATTTTGGCTAAGTCTGAGAATTAGGATTTGCTTTCTTCCGGTCAGTTTAAAGTCAAATGGAGTAAGTAAATTGGAATCTGAGCTTCACGTTACAGTCAGCAAGCTTCCAACAGGGTCCCAGCTAGATTTCATCAAATTCCGACAACTTACTATTTTTAGTAAGTGTTCAATTCTGGGCATTTTCTTAGCACTACTGAAGTTCTCTCAATCACACTGCATCCAGAACATGTCAAGCTATTTATCTGCAAATTTTGAGCTGAAATAGACAACTTTCTATTTTTAGCAAGTTCACCTTCAAGAGCCATTTTTAGGGTTTATATGCAAGGTTTTTCAGTGCATGTTTGGAGATTCTTTCTGGGTTTTCTGAGACCTATGCAGTGATATAACATGCAAAATGAGACAATGACTTTCAACATTCAGCCTTTAGAGGCTATTTTTAGGGTTTGCATGTTGAAATTTTCTTCGCATGTCTAAACATTCCTTGTGGGTTTTTCGAAAGCTTCGCAATGGTATAACATGCAAACCAGGATTAGGACTTTTTCAGGAGCCGTCTTCAGAGGCTATTTTTAGGGTTTGCATGCAGGGCTTTTTAGTGCATGTCAGGTTATTCTTTATGGGTTTTTCAAGAGCTACGCAGTGATGTGACATGCAAACGGAGATGATCACTTTTCAGAGACTTACTATTTTTAGCAAGTCCATTCCGGCAGCTGCCCAACACATGATCATGAACAGGGTGAAGTGCAACATAAACGGAGTCAAACGAAGGTCGTTTGATCAACATGCAAGTCAAATTAGGGTTTCTAGCTTCGGGACCCAAAATGAGGGGTAAAATGCTAGAATTTTCGAAAACCGGTGTATCCCATTGCGATCAGTATCTTTCAAGCTATCCATTGGTAAAATTTGAAGGCAATTGGAGCACTTACTATTTATAGTAAGGTGTTCCAGAAACAGGCTATAAATAGTAAATTAGCAGCAGGCGCCAGTGTGAACAGGTAGGTCTACCAATGAGGGTCACGTCATTCAAATTTCAAGTCGAACAGAGTTGTGGAGGTCTTGAAATCAAGTAGTTGCTATAAATAGTAAACCACCTTTAGAAACATGCTATAAATAATAAGTAAGCTCGGGATGGCAGTGTGAACAGATCACCTAGGTCATGAAGATCCTGTGGCACGAATCCCAAATCAATCCAAGCTTCAGAAGAGGGAAAACCTGGAACTTACTATATATAGTAAGGCATGGGCTGGCAGAAGGAATGAAAAACGCCTAAGTCTGAAGAACATCCTACTTGACCCCCAAAATGCGCCCATGGCTGGTGAAGATGAGAAAATTGTCTAAGTCTGGAGTTAAGTCCAGCAGGACCCCCAAATGCGCCTTGTCTTGAGCTGGCAGAAGGTTGAAAAATATCTAAGGCAAAGTTAAGTCCAACAGGACCCCCAAAATGTGCCCTCAAGCTGGTAGAGGTGATAAAAATTTCAAGTCATTGATAAATCCACCTCTACCCCCAAAATGGGCCCATCTCCAAGTTGTCAAGAGGATGAAAAAATTGTTTAAGTGTTAGAACTTCCTGCTAGGGTCATGAAATGCACCCATCTCCAAGGTGCTAGGTGTTGGCTTGATGAAAAAAATTCTAAGTGTTGGAGTTAAGTCCACCTCCACCCTCAAAATGCGCCCTCAAGGAGAAACAAGCTGAGAAAAAATTCTAAGTTTGGATTTAAGTCCAGCAGGACCCCTCAAATGCGCCCTCAGCTCAAGCAGGTGATAAAAAAAATCTAAGTGTTACATCTTGCAGACACCCCTAAATGCGCCCAAGTTGGAGATGAAGCTGGAGAAAATTTTCTAAGTATGAAAAGTTCCTGCAAATACCCCTAAATGCGCCCAAACAGGTTGGAGGTGTTAGCTTTTAAAACAATTGTCTAAGTGTTGGATAAATCCTCCTCATGCCCCTAAATGCGCTCACTTCACAAGGAGATGAGAAAAAAACGCCTAAGTCTAGACTTAAGTCCTCCTCCACCCTAAAATTGCGCCCACTTCAAGTCAAGGTGATGAAAAAGATTCCAAGTGTTGAAAATATCCTTCACCACCCCTGAAATGCGCCCAAGGAGAGAGAGAAAGTAAGAAAGTTTCTAAGTATGAAGTTAAGTCCTCCTCAGCATGCTAAATGCGCCCAAGTAAAGTGGGGTCAAGACAAAGTGTTGACTTTCTCCTCTACCCTTTGAATGCGCCCATGCAAGGTGAAGAGAATCTAAGGCATTGTGCATATGAAAGGAAATATTTCAAGTGTTAAATTCTTCACCACTCTCAAAATGCGCCCATGTTGGAAATGGGGCCAAGACAAGTCTAAGGGCGTTGAAGTCAAAGTTTCTTCACCTCATGTAGAATGCGCCCAAGTTTGATGGAGTTAAGACGTGCTAAGTGAAAATTCCCTCTCAACATGCTATATGCGCCTAAGTGCAAGGTTGAGTTATGACTTATGCTAGGCGTTGAAGTTAATTCCTCCTTGATACCTATATGCGTCCATGCTAGAAATGGTAGAATATTTTTCTAAGTGTTAATATTTAATTCCACCTTCCTTAGAGGAAATACACCTAAGTCTGATGGAGGAGATGGAATTTTCAGAGGAAAGAATGAATTGGCCGTGGAGGGGTCAAAATGTGCCGGCTTCATGAGATTGAAGAAGATTTTCAAGGCAGAGCAAAGAAAATTCACCCGGATGTGAAGAATAAGAATAAATTTGATTGACAAATATTTTTCTAAGGTTAAAATTCAAAAAAAAAATTAAATGTATCCCTTCGTTTGTAGACCCATGGATTTGACGCTTTTTGAAGGGAATTTTCTTCTGGGTATCGAACATCTACGACAAGGAATTGATTTCAAAGTCTTCCACAACTTGCCAAGGATTCTAAGGTGGAGATTTTGATGGGCACCAGATTGATGAATTTTCTAAGGAAAAAATTGAAAATTTTTTTAAGGCAAGAAAGGAAAAAGATGTTGAAATAAAATGCCTTGGCTGATGAATTCGAAGTTGATTGCCTAGGTGAATTTGCTCAAATTCTTCATGAGGATAGTCTTCTTGAGCCAGAAATGAATAAAATCAAAGTTGTCAACACCTCAGCTGGTGAAATAAATTTCTTGAAGAAGATACAGTTGAAGTTTACACTTTCAAAAGATGATTTTAAAATGCATCTCTTAAATACGCCCTTGAGGATGATGAAATTTGTCTAAGGCATTGAAATATGATGCACAGGTGTTATATGCCCCAGCCTACAGATGTTGAAAAATCATGAAGAAAGCAAAGTTGGCTAGAGGAAAAACGATGAATCCTATCAAATCCGGAGATCACTCAGACCTTGGAGTTAAAGTATGAAAATCAAGTAAGTAAGGTGATTTTATATTATGAAGTGTTCTGATGCTCTTCTCCTTGCTTGTTTTGCAGGGTGAACATCGAGGCCAAAGCATGATGACTTGGGGAGATGAAACGAATACTTGGAAGAAATGGCTAAGTGTTGAGACCTAGTATGTGCCCAACTCAAGTGGCAATGAAGAAATGTTTTCAAAGCTCAGGATGGAGGGAAAGATGGAAACCCAAGCGTTAATGGTCACCATCAGGTACTTCAAAGTTGAAGAACAACATCAAGGAGGAAAATCATCGTCGAGCAGAGGAAAGAGGTTGCAGGCTTGAAGTTAGATCAAGGACGTGCCCACCATATCCATTCAAGGAATTGAAGAAGTGACGATCAGACTCATCGAATTTGTAGTCAACAAGAGGAACAAGAACAACGCGAACGTGTCTATGGACAAGGCATTCTAGAAGATGGTGGACATTAATTGCTCATTTATTACCCCACTCTTCATGGTGGCAGTTTTTAGGGTTAGGGCTGAGGTGGCACAATTTGGGCCATCCATCTGATTGTAATTTGAGCCATCCGCTGGACTTGGCCAGCTATGAAAGGGGCATTCCCCCCTCATTTGTATCATTAGATTAGTAATTAGAATAGCAGAGAAGGAATAGAGAGAGATTGATAGAATAGAAGGTAGCATAGTTTGATAGTTTAGCTTAGATTGAAAGGAAGGAAAGTCTTCCATTTGAATACTTTGTAAGAAGTTGTTGTGAACACTTTCATAATAAAAGAGTTTTCATTGATGGTGATCTCTTGTTTGTTATGAATAGCTAGCGAGGCTTCTTCATCCTTCCAATTCATGTAGAATCTTGCAGTAGCTTAAAGAAAAGTAGATTTCATTTCATGCAAGTAGTTGGTAATTGTGGAATGTGGTGCTTAATTTGAACAAAACTTCGCTTATCCATACCACTGGCGGGCTCGCTGACAGTGGGTTCGCCTTGCGTGGTCAACTGGAACATTGTGAGCTTAACTTCAATTGTGGTTTATATGCTGGCATGCGTCGTTGTGATGGTGTCTTCAAGCTAAATCATGATTTGAATACCTTTGATTACTCCTCTGAAGATTGCACCGGTTTTGTGGAAGCTGTCCGAAGCGAGGCAAAACAAAGCTCGGTTGAAGTTTGTGAGAATTGATTGCCATGTCCCACGCCTTAGAGTAGATTTAAACCTTCTTATCCCTGCACTGATTTAAATTCAGTTCATTTCTGATTAGTGTTAGGAAACTTGCACTTACCCGCCAAATCATTCGAACCACGTAAAACCCCTTTAATCCGTTGTTTGCTATCAGCTGCATAACAATTGTGTAAGTCCCCTTGAAATACCAGCAAAAACACATTGAGCCTGTTGATGAATTGTAGCTTAGGTTAGATATAAGCGATGATTGCTATAAAGCATCATCATCGCTTATATAAGATCTAATGCTCTTCGTGCTTATATTTCCAGAAATAAGTAATACCATCGAAATTATTAATGTTTTGCATTCAGTACATTCTGCATTAAGAGAAGAATTCAGAAAATCGTATTTGACTTAGAAATTATCACTCAGAATCTCAAACCTTAGTTTATTCTTAGTTTTAGGATCCCATTCTGATACAGATTTGTTTACATTTACATGGTATCAGAGCAAGGTTGTGTGAATCCAAAACAAATCTAAAATCAGTTTGCTCTAAAAGATTCGTATTTTTCTAAAATTCGAATTCACATCACATTCTTCATAATGTCAAGTGTGATCAGATTTGAAGATCGCCTTGCTGGAGCAGACAACTTCACATCATGGAAATTTAGAATCATGATGATCCTTAGAAAGAATAATAGGAATAACTAGACTTACTTGGCCAAGGAGAAAATATGAGAGGAATTGAGCTACGAATCGAGAGAAATCTCAATGGATGAAAACAATGAAAAGGCCATGAAAAATCCCCAGTAGATGCGGTTAGGGATCATATGGTGCCATCCACAGCAAACATGAGGCGCATACCATGTTTCAATCTCTTGAAACTTGTAAAGGATCCAACAACACAGGGGACTCTTGCATTAAAAAGGCAAATCAACAATGCACAAATAAACAAAGGAGAGTCCATTAATGCATACTTCATGAGGATTATTGAACTAAGGAATCAATTATCCACAATTGTGCAAGATCTAAACTCCCTAAGTTTGACAGGCTAAGAATTGATTGCCTTCAAGAAGAAACAAGACTCTCCTCAAAAGAAAACAAACAGAAAAACATAGATGAAGACATTCATGTACTCAACACATCGTCTAATAAAAGGAATAAGAAAAACTCCTACAAGAAAGGATCTTTTAAAAGAAAGAGAAATTCCAATGGAAAGGGATCTTCTAAGAAGAAAGACATTTCTCAAGTGCAATGCTTTAGGTGTGATCAATATGGCCACTATGCAATGAAATGCCCTGACAGATCAAAGCAACAAGCATCCTTTGCCAAAGTAGGAAAGACAAATTCAGATCATGAATCTGAGAACTTTGTGTTCTATTCAGCATTATCTAGTCAAGTATCTAACAATTTCAACAACTGGGTAATTGATAGTGGTTCTTCGAGGCACATCACAGGGTTCAGAGAAAACTTAGACACTATGTTTGAAGAGTCTGATGAAGATGTAACAATTGGGGATGACTCTACACATCAAGTAAAAGGGGTTGGAACTTGTTCCATCACATTGAAATCTGGTCTCTCCCTTCAACTCACTGGAGTCTTATTTGTACCTGGTATAAAGAGGAATCTCATATCCATCTCTGCACTTGAAGACAATGGTTATAGAGTTACCTTTATGGATGGGAAAGTTCTAGCATGGCCTAAGAACTCATCAATCAAGAAAGCCCAAATCATAGGTGTGAGACAAGGGTACCTTTACAAACTATGCACTGAAGTCAAACAAGCCCTTACCCTTGACACCTTTGATTCAAATGAGATCTGGCATAGAAGATTAGGACACCTTCTTCCGTGCCCTACCTTCTGTAGAAAAACTTGTGATAGGCTTACCTAAGTTAAAATCATCTCATGAAGGAACTTGCAAAGGTTGTGCCTTAGGAAAGAATTCAAAAGGGTCCTTTCCTAGTAGTTTGAGCAAAACCCTAAATGTGTTAGAATTGGTTCACTCAGACTTATGTGGACCCATGTCTGTACCCTCTAAAGCAGGATTTCTTTACTATGTCATATTTGTAGATGACTTCTCTAGGAAAACCTGGATCTATTTCCTTAAGTGTAAAGAGTCATTAGAAATCCTCAAAAGGTTCAAAGAGTTTAAAGCCCTCTCTGAAAATTTCTCTGGAAAGAAAATAAAAACCTTAAGGATAGACAATGGGAAAGAATACACCTCTGAAATTTTTAAAGAATTTTGCATGAGTGCTGGAATTAAGAGGGAGTTCACAGTTGCCTACAACCCTCAACAAAATGGAGTTGCTGAAAGAAAAAATAGAACCATTGTAGAAGCTGCTAAGGCAATGTTGCTGGACCAAAATGTTGAAACCTCTTTCTGGGCAGAAGCCTCTAGGACTGCTGTCTATATTCAGAATAGATGTCCTCATTCACATCTCGATAACAAAACTCCTGAAGAAGCCTTTACCGGTTTAAAACCTGACATTAGTTATTTTAGGATTTTTGTCTGTCCTGTCTATATTCATGTGCCCAAAGAGAAGAGATTCAAACTAGAACCTTCTGGAAAGAAGGGAATTGTTGACGGTTTTATGCATTACAATTCTAACACAGAATAAAGCAAGCAATCCGGCCACTTATTCTCTTGAACAAAGTTTCCGTGATGCTAAGATCATGGTGATAGATCATACATTTAACCCAAGGTTCCTTCCATGCAATAGAATACCCTCGCTATTCGGGATGTTTTGGTCGGGTATTTCAAGGGGACTTACACAATTGTTCAATAGCTGAGAATAGACAGTAAACTAAGGGCTTGTGTGTAATTCAAATGATTTGGCAAATGAGCACGAGTTTACTAATTCTAGTCAGAAATGAACTTAATTTAAAATGAGTGTAGGGCCTAAGTAGTTTATGTTCTATCTAAGGACGGATCGCGGGGAATCTTGATGTAGCATTCTTCACCACCGCCGCTTCTCAATGCTTTTGGACAACTTACACAAAGTCGGTGCAATCTTCAAGGGAGTGACAAGAGGTTTTGAAATTATAATTCAACATATAAGTACCATCAGAACGACACATACACATACATGAATCACAATCGAAGTTAGGTTTATAAAGTTTTCTAGTCGACCACACAAGGCAAACTTGACGTCAACAAGCTGCTAGTGGTATGGATAAAAATGAAGTTGCCTCGATTAACTCCACAAGTCCACAACTAACATCTACTTGCATGAAAATGAAAAACTACTCTACTTTACGCTACTTGAAGTCGAAGGATGAAGAAACCTTTATAGCTACTTATAACAAAGATGAATCTACCCATTCAATGAAAGATCTTTTATTACAATAGCTTTTCAGAATAATCTTCAAAGTTTTCAAAGGAAAACTTTCCTTTCCTTCAAATCTTATGCCAAGATATTGGCAACCAAAAGTGTCTTCTATTCTCACTCTCATCTCTAAGCTCCGCCTACTAAAGTACAAATGAGGGACTCTCTTTATAGTCGGGCCAAGTCCAACGACGGCTCAGATTACACTATCGATGGCCCAGATTGTTACCTCAGCCCTAAAAATAAGATTCGGGCCTCTAAAACTGCCATATAATGGAGAGGCAATAAATGAGCAATTAATGGCCACCATCTCTAGAAGATTCCCTGCTTTGTAGACGCTCACACTTATCTTGGATCTTCTTTCACTTGTTCTTCAACTTCTTCTTTGTCACCTTTGAGTTATATTAAATCTCAACACTTAGCCATTTTTCAACTTTTCTTCCTTTGAGGTTGAAATGCTAACTTGGATTATTTTCATCACTTAAGTCATCACCGGGTCTCTCGGACGTCTTCCCTAAAAACAAGCAAGAGGGTATTAGAACACTTCATAATATAAATTCACTCTTTACTTTTACCAACATCTTCTGCTGCTTTGATCTCCAAGGGTTCATCGCTTTTCCTTAGCCACCTGCTTCTTCCATGATTTTCCAACATCTCGACTTCAACTATATTCCTTTTACTTTTCCAAATTGAGGTGTTCAATTTTGATCTCATTCATCTGCTCAGGAAAATTATCTTCATGAAGAACTTGAGCAAATTTACCTAGGCAGTTCCTTTCAAATTCATCGTCTGGAGTATTTTACCTTGAAAACACATTTTTCTTCACTTTGCCTTAGAAAATTTTCTAATTTTCCCTTAGGAAAACTCGTCAATTTGGTGCCCATCAAAATCTTTATCTTGAAAGCTTCGGCGAAGTGTGAAAGGCTTTAAAATCAACTCCCTGTCGAGGATCCTCAATACCCAGAAGAAAATTTTCTTTAGAATGCGTCAGATTCATGGGTATACAACGAACGGGTTCATTTAATTTTTTTGAATTTTGAACCTTAGAAAATAATTTTTTTTCAAATTTAATCCATTTCTTCAACTCCAGGCGCATTTCCTTGCTCTGACTTGAAATTTCTCATTGACCCTGTTAAGCTGGAGTATTTTGACTCGTTCCTGCCAATTTTATCCATGCCTCTAAAAATTTCATCTCCACCATTAGACTTAGGCATATTTTCTAGAGATGAAATTCTAACACTTTAGAAAAATCTTGACATCTTATTATCAATATGGGTGCATTTCACATGGCTTACTTCGAATTTCCACGCTTAGAAAATTTTAAACTTTTGATATTACCTCTTCCAAGCCAGGCGCATTCAACATGGTGGACTTCCAGTTTCAATTCCTTAGAAAATTTCACCTCCACTTCCTTGACTTAGGCGCATATAAGAGCTCAAGCTTCAAAATTTTAGACACTTAAACTTTAAATCACCACCTCCTCAAGCCAAGTGCGCATTTGTAAGGGGAAACTTTCATTTTTCTACGCCTTATAAACTTTATTTATTTCCTCCTTGAAGTAGGGCGCATATCAATGGGTGAGCATCCAATTTTCATACTTAGAGAATTTTTAAACTCCTCCACTAGCTAGGGTGCAAATCAATGGTCATGCTTTCACTTTGGACACTTAGAAACTTTTCTACCCATCCTTTTCAAGGGCGCACTTTACCCCTTGAACTTTCATTTTAACTTGCCTTAGAAGTTTTCATGCTACCTCTTGGTACTTGGGCGCATTTTGAGTGTCAAGCCTCAAATTTGAGTGCCTTAGAAAAATTTTCAAGTCCCTTTCAACCTCCTAGGCGCATTTGATGTAGGGTACTTCCAATTTCCAATACTTAGAGACTTTTAACTTACCTTCTTCAGCTTGGTGGGCGCATTTCAAAGGGTGTGCTTTCACTTCTTGACATTTAGCATATTTTCCCAAGCTATCTCTACTACTAGGGCGCATTTAGGGTCTTGAGGTTTCAATTCCCACTTAGAATATTTTTAAGCACTTCTTCCATGATGGCGCATTTCATACTCTGAGCATCAAATTTCAAACACTTAGAAATTTTCCAGCTCACCCTCTTCTCCCTAAGGCGCATTTTGGAGGTGCTACTCCCACTTTGGGTGCCTTAGAAAATTTTAGCAATCTTCTTCTTCAAGGTGCGCATATGGAGGGGTGAAGTTTAAATCTGCAACACTCAACATTTCTCAAGTTCTCTCTTTTTGTCTTAGGCGCAATTCTACCCTTGAGCCTTCATTTTCAATTTCCATTATACTCAGATTTTCCTTCAATCTCACATCAAGGGTGCATATGATGTGATGAGCTTTCAGTTTTGGTAACTTAGAAATCTTTCTCAACCTCCTCCTTCAAGGCGCAAATGAGCCATGCTACTTTCATTTTCCATACTTAGAGAAATTCTAACTTATCCTCTTCAAGTCTAGGCGCATATAGAAGGGGCTACTTCTAGTTTCCAACACTTAGCATTTTTCAAAGCTCTACAGGCAAGTCCAGGCGCATATCAGAGGTCATGGTTCAAATTTAAAACATTTAGAAACTTTCAAGGTCTTCTCTTCAAGGCTAGGCGCATTTTGGACCCCCTACTTCCAATTTTCGACACTTAGAACATTTTGAAGTCTCCTCCAAAGTTGGGCGCAAATCATAGCTTGAGATTTTAATTTCCATGCCTTAGAAGATTTCTCCAGTTGATATTTCCATGAGGGGCGCATTTTCATGGGTGAGCATCAAGTTTTAATGCCTAAGTAAAATTTTCATCCTTTTACAAGCTAAGGGCGCATTTTGACCTGCGAGCTTCCATTTTCAAGTGCTTACAGAAATTTCCACCAACCTTCAGCTTTTAGAGGCATTCTTCACTGGCTGGACTTGAAAATTTATCAATTTCAGTGAATTTTATGCCCTTTGCCTGATTCAGGGCAACTCGTTCATGCTAACCCTAATTTGCTATTTTTAGAAAGTTTGTCAACTTTGCACTTCAAGCTAATTTCAAGCTCCAAAAAGGCTGGATTTTGCTTTGTTCTGAACCTAGAGACGTGATTGAGCTGTCGGGGCCTGATGCCAGCCTGCACCTGCTATTTTTAGCAACTTACTAAAAATAGCAGTTGCTCAGAATGTCCTCAAATCTCACGTGCTGAATGCCTGAAGTGTGGTGATCACAGTTGGATGCTGCATTTATGTGATTGTCATTCCTTGCCCTTGAATTTAGGAAACCCTAATTCCCCTATCCAAGCCTGCTAAAAATAGTAAGTGCCTGATTTTTTGTTCTCTGCAACTCCGTTTGTCTTGAAATTCGCGCCATGGGATCTTTATTAGCTGCTTGACATGTTCATACTAACACTTTACGCTGACTTGCTATTTTTGGCATGTTTCTAGAACGCCTTACTATAAATAGTAAGTGCTCCGATTGCCTTCAAATTTTACCGGTGGACAGCTTGAGAGATGCTGATTGCGGTGGTATACATCGGTTTTCGAAAATTCTGACTTTTTATGCCTCTTTTTGGGTCTCGAAGCTGGAAACCCTAATTCATCTTGCATGCATATCAAACGATCTCCGTTTGTTCTCGTTTTTGCTGCATTGCGATTAGCTCGTGATTTTGAAGTGCTGGGAAGCGGCTGCCGGGACACACCTGCTAAAAATAGTAAGTTCCTTACTGAGTGACCATCTCCGTTTGCATGTCATATCACTGCGTAGCTCTCGAAAAACCCACAAGGAATCATCCAACATGCAAAAGAAACCTTGACATGCAAACCCTAAAAATAGCCTTGGAAGACTAAACTCTGAAAGTTGTCGTCTCGTTTTGCATGTTATACTGTCGCGAAGGTCTCAAAAAACCCAGAAGGAATATGCAGACATGTAGAGAAAAACTCTTCATCTAAGCCCTAAAATCTGCTCCGGAAGTTGGACTGCTAAAAATAGAAAGTTGTCTGTTTCAGCCCAAATTTTGCACGCAAGTAACTTGATGTGCTCTGAATGCAACATGACTGTTGGAATTTCAAAAATGTTGACGGAACACCTGTAATTGCATACTTACTAAAAATAGTAAGTACTCGGAATCTGATGAAATTTTAGTGAAAACCTGCTGGAAACACACTGACATCAACGTTAGTCTCAATTTTCAATTTATTCACCTTACTTGACCTTGGATTGGCTGAAAAGATGGAAACCCTAATTCTATAGACTTGGCCAAATTTCACGCTTAGGCTCACATACGGGAACGTCCCCAGAAGGCAGACATCAAAAAAGAGAGAGAGAGAGAGAGAAAAACCAAAGCCAAAAGACCAGAATGGAGCAAAAATTAGGGGTCCCCATCTAGAATGGGGCGATGTGTGAAAAGGTCACAACAGGAATATTTGTGGGTTATAGTGAAACCTCCAAAGCCTACAGGATATTCATACCCGGGCAGAAACAAATTGAATTGAGCAGGGATGTTATTTTTGAAGAAGACATTGCATTCAAGAGGGAAAGAAGTTCTAGTGAGACAGAAACCTATTCCCTTAGAGTACCTGAAATGGAACCTACTCTTGAGATTCAGAGGGAGCATCTCGAGGAAGTACCAAATGAACTTCTATCTACTTCTGATGAGAATACAGGTGACAACGGTAGAAAGAGGCCGCTTTGGGCTAGAAAGATGATCAAAGAAGCTGAGATTCATGCAGTGCCCAAAGGAACGTTTAGGGAAAGTAAAAGACCCAAACGGTTCTCTAGCTATGTTGCTCTAATGAACATCATAAATTCAGAACCAGTCAGTGTTTCAGAAGCCTTAAGACATCAAGCATGGAAAGATGCAATGATGGAGGAATATCAGTCCATTCTAAAGAATGATGTATGGGATGTAGTGCCTAGACCAAAAGGGAAATCTGTTGTCTCGTCCAAATGGCTCTTCAAAATCAAGCATGCTGCTGATGGCAGTATAGAAAAACATAAAGCACGTTTTGTGGCAAGAGGTTTTTCTCAAAAGGAAGGCATTGATTACGAAGAAACATTTGCACCTGTTGCCCGTTACACATCAGTAAGAGCAGTGTTAGCCATTGCAGCAGCTAAAGGTTGGAAGATCCATCAAATGGATGTGAAAACTGCCTTCCTGAATGGAACCATTGAAGAAGTCTACTTGGAACAGCCTGAAGGTTTTGTGATACATAAACCTGACTCACATGTATGCAGACTGAAGAAAGCACTCTATGGACTTAAACAGGCTCCCAGGGTCTGGTATGAAAGAATTGACAGCTATCTCTTGGGATTAGGATTTTCCAAAAATGATGTTGACTCCAATCTCTACTTCAAGGTAATCAAAGGTGATATGCTTATAATTATTTTATATGTTGATGATCTGCTAATAACAGGAGAAGATCACCTCATTGCTCAAGGGAAGCAGGATCTAATTTCTGAATTTGACATGAAAGACTTGGGCATTCTACACTACTTCCTAGGTTTAGAAGTATGGCAGAAATTAGAGGGCATCATACTAAACCAAGGGAAGTATACTATTGATATTCTGAAGAGATTTGGAATTTTGGACTGTAGACCGATGTCTACACCTATGGAAACCAACCTTCACAAATTAAAAGAAGCAGCAACAGAATCCAAGTGTGCAGATCCAACCCTTTACAGACAAATGATTGGATCCTTGATGTATCTGGTCAACACCAGACTTGATGTTTGCTATGCAGTGAATGCTCTCAGCCAGTTCATGTGTGAGCCAAAGGAAATTCACTTAATGGCTGTGAAACATATTTTGAGATATCTTCAAGGCACTATTGGATATGGTCTTCTTTACAAGAATGATCAACTAGATTTACATAGGTACTCTGATTCAGATTGGGCTGGAAGTGTAATCGATTGGAAAAGCACATCAGGATGTTGCTTCAGTTTAAGATCAGCTATGATCTCCTGGATTTGCAGAAAACAATCTTCAGTTGCACAGAGCTCAACAGAAGCTGAATACATTGCAGCCTCAATGGGAGCAAGAGAAGCAGTTTGGCTTTGTAAATTGCTTGTGGGACTCTTTGGTGAGCCCTTGAATTCTACAATTATTCATTGTGATAATCAGAGTTGCATCAAACTCTCTGTAAATCCTGTCTTTCATGATAGATCTAAGCACATTGAGATCCCCTATCATTATGTAAGAGATATGGTGGAAAGGAAAGTAATTCAGTTGGAGTATATTAGTACAAATGATTAAACTGCAGACATTCTCACCAAGCCTCTCTCCCGAATCAAGGTGGAGCACTTCAGGAAGAAACTTGGTATGCTTGAAATGTAATTTGTTATTTATGTTTGAAATACAAATTGTTTATAAAATTGTACTAATATATAAAGATATTTAATGTGTAAACTCTTTTGTCATGTGTATGACTCCATGGTTTTATGGGCCTACTCCCCCTGTGTACATTATTGAAAGGTGACGATCTTTCTAATAATGAACACTTGTATTTGACATTGTAAAGTGACGACTCTACAATGATAAACTATCATGATAGATATCATGTGACTTGATATCTGTGGACATGTCATGATAGTATCTCTTGGACACTTCGATGGATATCATGGGGCTTGATATCATTTGAAGATCATTGTAATCCTTAAGAGATAATCATGGTGGATATTTATATTTGTGGATATGCCATGAATTATGGTAGACATCATGTGACTTGATGTCAGTGCACATACCATAATGAAGACGTGTTATGAAGAATGTCATGTGACTTGACAAACTTTGAGAAAACATATCATCGATATCACGTGTAAAGGTGATATCTCCACTTATTTGATTTGAAATATCTTCCCTAGCTAAGAGGGAGTGTTGATGAATTGTAGCTTAGGTCAGATATAAGCGATGATTGCTATAAAGCATCATCATCGCTTATATAAGATCTAATGCTCTTCGTGCTTATATTTCCAGAAATAAGTAATACCATCGAAATTATTAATGTTCTGCATTCAGTACATTCTGCATTAAGAGAAGAATTCAGAAAATCATATGACTTTGAAAGTATCACTCAGAATCTCAAACCTTAGTTTATTCTTAGTTTTAGGATCCCATTCTGATACATATTTGTTTAAATTTACAGAGCCAACTGAGGGTATTCCATTGCACTGAAGGAACCTTGGAGTTGAACGCACGAACTTTCTCGCAATCTTAGCGTGCTGGATACTTTGATCAAGAGAGAATAGGGTAGCCGTTGGTGAACTTTATTCTGTGTTGGTGCGGTCACGAAAATCACATCAACAGGAAGGTATGTTCTGTCTTATTTTGTTGACACGTAGTACATTTCCGAACAAAGCAAAGGACATCATTTTTGAGGCCCTTCTCAGAGAACCTTTCTCTAACTTGCTTGTAGGTCTTAAAGTATCCCGAGTGTCCCCCCAGTGGTGTCTCATGAAAAACCCTCAAGATCTCCTTTAGTTTTGATTTAGGTACTAGGTAGATCCGATTTTTGTAATAAATGATGTCAGGTACTACCTTGTATTGGTCATCTTGAACTTGCCCCTCCATTAGTTCACATGCAAAAGTGTTTTTTTGAATATTCTACTAGTAGATGTGCCTTCCAATTGGTTGAGATTTCGGATATTGAGCAAATGGTTGGTTACTAGGATAGGGCATCGGCCACCACGTTCCTCTTTCCTTTTATATATTCAATATCAAAATCGTATTCTTGGATCTTACTAACCCATTTTTGTTGTCATTCATTTAGGTGTTTTTGCTCCAAGAAGTATTTCAAACTATTATGGTCCGTCCGTACTACAAACTTTCCACCAACTAGATATTGTCGAAACTTGGTCAATGCATGCATTATGGCAAACATCTCCTTGTCATATATAGAGTACAATTTTTCATTGTCTTTCAATTTCTTGCTTTTGAAAGCGATAGGGTGACCATTTTGCATCAAGATTGCCCCAATTCCTTCTCTAGATGCATCGCATTCTAGTACAAAGGGCTGCTTGAAATCTGGTAAGACAAGAACTAGACAAGTGCTAATGATCCCCTTCAACTTATCAAACATCCTTTGTGCCTCATTTGTCCATTTAAATGCCCCCTTCTTGGTTAGACTTATTACGAAGGCCCCAAGTTGGGAAAACCCTTTAACAAACCTTCTATAATAACTACACAACCCATAGAAACCATGTAATTTTGTGAGGGTCTTTGGTGGGGGCCAATCTAGAATGGCTTGAATCTTCTCTTGGTGCACTTGGACTCCTACACTAATGATATGGCCCAAGTTTATAATTTCGGTCATATCAAACTCACACTTAGATGCTTTGGCATATAAGGATTGTGCTTCCATGATCCCCAAAACTTCATCTAAGTTTTGTAAATGATCTTCCCATGTCTTACTATATATGAGTTTGTCGTCAAAGAACACAAGCAAAATTTTTTGTTGTTGCTTATTAAATATGTGATTCATACAAAATTGAAATGTGGCAAGTGCATTGGTTAAGCCAAAAGGCATCACCAAAAAATCATAATGGCCAAAATGACAATGAAAAGCGGTCTTATGGATGTCTTGTTCTCGAACTCCTATTTAGTGGTAGCCTGACCTGTTGATGTGTTTTTTGTGACCGCATTAAACAGCAAAATAAAGTGACCAACGACTACTCTATTCTCTCTTGATCAAGGTATTCAACATGCTAAGATTGCGAGAGAGTTCATGCTTTCCACTCCAAGGTTCCTTTTATGCAATGGATAGCCTCAGTTGGTTCGTTGTGATTTTGTTGGTATCATGAGGGGACTTACACAATTGTTCAACAGTCAACAACAAACAACGGATTAAAGGGAAAGGGGATTTTCGTGGTTTGAATGATTTATCAAGTACGTGCAAGGTTCCTAATACTAACCAGAAATTGCACTGAATTTAAATGAGTGCAGGGTTTAGAAAGTCTAAATTCTATCCTAGGTGAGGGATATGGAGCTCAACTTCAGCAAACTTCAACCGGACTTTGCTTTGCCTCGCGTCAGACATCTTCCACAAAGTTGGTGCAATCTTCAAGGGAGCAGCGAAAGGTATTCAGATTACAACTCAACATGCAAATACCATCAAGACGACGCATACAAACATGTAAATCATAATCGAAGTTGAGTTTGAAAGGTATTCCAGTTGACCACACAGAGCAAACCTATCATCAATAAGCTTGCTAGTGGTATGGATTTAGACGAAGCTGCTTAGATTAAACACCACATTCTATTACTATCATCTACTTGCATGAAACAAAATCTATTTACTTAAAAAAATCCTACTTGAAGTAGAAGGACGAAGAAACCTCGCTAGCTACTCACAACAAAAGACGAAATCATCATCAATGAAAACTCTTTTTATTGAGTGTTCATAACAATTTCTTACAAAGTTTTCAAAGGAAAAACTTTCCTTCTCCAAATTATGCTAACTATGCTAAGCTATCTCAACTAGCCTCTCCGCTATAGTCTCTGATCTCTAATGTCTAATCTCTAATGAATGTTCAAATGAGGGGGAGTGCCTCTTATATAGCTAGCCAATCTCAATGGACGGCCCAGATTGAATTACAATGGACAGCTCAGATTGAGCCACATCAGCCCTAGACTAGATTTTTCCCTAGTAACCGCCAGAAGGTGGAGTAGTACAATTAATGAGCACAAAATGACAGATTCCTCCTTTGACCACTATGGGCAATTAATGCCCACTACCCTTCCAGAAGATTCTTGTCCAAGATCCTGTTCCCACTGTTCTTCTCTCTGACCGCGAAAGCGACAAACCGGGCTAGCACTGCATCAACTTCCTGTTCTGAAATGGCTGGAGTGAGATTAAGCTGAAACTCGAGAATGGTGATTGTTTGCTCCTGCCGGATACAAGATTTTCTCCAGGCCTCGATGGATTCCTGAGTACTTTGAATAATGGTGGAGAAAGTGGACATGTTCTCAAAGTCATCTTGAGCAAACGTTCTTACTTCGGAGAAGAATGGGTTTAGCCTACCCTTCAAGCCATCCACCGTCACCTCCTCAAGAGTCAACCGTTTTGTGAACAATTCCTTGAGCGTGTTGAAGATACCTTCTCGAATGTTCCCCATGGCCTTCCCAACCTTGACTGACTCATCCCTTGCCGTGTGAAAGAAACCTCGGCTGGTGAATGCTGTGGAATACCAGCCGGGGAAATCATACCTATCTCCAGCCTGAATTACCCCTCCCTCAATCAAAGTTTGCACTGGCATATGCATCAAAGCAGCTAGGCGTGGAATAGTCTATTGCTGGGTCGATGTCATCCTCTTGATATTTTCTTATCATATTCGTGAGCCAATTTGGAATAGCCCACTGAGTGTTGCAGACAACAAGTGGCTGCTCCTTCATTGCTTCTACTTCATGAACTTCTTCTCTAATAACAACATTTTGCCGGGGCTCTTCCGTCTCCATGTATTGTATATCTTCCTCCAACTGTAATACATCCTCCTCCAAACCTTGGGCTCCAGGCTCCGTAGAATTCTCATCTTCAAAGGCTGCCTCGATCACATGCTCCAATTGAGTGTTAGTTTTTGTTTCTTCTTCCTCATCCTCCGGTTGGCCCTCACTCCTGGGAGCATTAGCACTCTGACTATCTAGCCCCCCAGGCAATGGCTGAGTAACCTCCTCCATTTCTTGCCTCTGATCGCAAATAATCAAACTTCTTGGACGCTTGAAGAGTGAGTCAGTAGCTGTGTAGGTGATGCTTCTTCTGTTCTCTGAGGCTCTGGCTGAACTGAGGTCTTCTTCCGTGGCTCTATAGTTTGCATGGCCTGTTTTCTCTTCCTTGATGTAGGTGGCCTCTGATCTCCCATGAGGTTGTATGTGAGAGGGATTG
This sequence comes from Sequoia sempervirens, assembly GCA_007258455.2. NCBI lineage: Eukaryota > Viridiplantae > Streptophyta > Pinopsida > Cupressales > Cupressaceae > Sequoia > Sequoia sempervirens. The sequence goes on from VDFB02333597.1 coordinate 258,600, forward strand.
ATTTGCTCTTGAGCCTGTGAACATGTCTTTCAAGCTAGCTTCTTGTGAATGTTAAGACTGGCATAGACAATGTGTCCAAGTCTGTGATCTTTGGTTCCACCCAATCAAGTGGTGGGATCGACGTGTACTTTACTTATAATCCGAGTGAATAATGCTTGTATCCTCATCCACTTGGTCTGGAACTTGAATAACTTCACATTCTCTGATCAATTTCTGGGGTAGCCTGGAGAACATCCTCCTTCTGATTTCAGCTTCGTCTTCTGCATTTGCCCAAAAATCTTCAACATGAGCCTTGTGTCGATATTCTTCACCTTGTACTACAATCTTTCTGTGAGGATCTGTTGACGTGGTTTTTGAGACCGCACCAACACAGAATAAAGTCTCCCAACGGATGCTCTATCCTCTCTTGAACAAAGTATTCAGCATGCTAAGATTGCGAGTAAGATCATGCTTTCAACTCCAAGGTTCCTTAAGTGCGAATAGACTCAGTTGGCTCAATGTGATATTGCTGGTATTTCAAGGGGACTTACACAATTGTTCGACAGCTAACAATAGACAGTAGACTAAGGGCTTTCGTGTAATTCGAATGATTTGGCAGGTGAGCACAAGTTTCCTAATTCTAATAAGAAGTGAAATGAATTTAAAGGGGTATAGGGATAAGAAGTTCTAGTCTACTCTAGGGTGTGGGACATGGCAATCAATCCTCACAAGCTTCAACCAAGCTCCGTTTTGCCTCACTTCGGACAGCTTCTGCGGAACTGGTGCAATCTTCAGGGAAGTGACTTAAGATGTTCAGATCACGATTTAACATGAAGACACCATCACAACGACGCATGCCAACATATAAACCATAATCGAAGTTAAGTTTCACAAAGTTCCAATTGACCACGCAAGGCGAACCCACCGTCAGCGAGCCCGCTAGTGGTATGGACGAACGAAGTCTTGTTCAAATCGAGCACCACATTCCACAATTGCTAAGTACTTGCATGAAATGAAATCTACTTTACTTTAAGCTACTTCAAGATGCTACGTGAATTGGAAGGACGAAGAAGCCTCAACAACTACTCACAACAAAGAAGAATTCACCATCAATGAAAATTCTTTTATTATGAAAGCATACATGACAACTTCTTACAAAGTATCCAAAGGGAAGACTTTCCTTCCTTTTCAATCTACACTACTTTATTTTCTACTCTATCAACTTCTCTCTACTCCTCTAAGCTCTGCCTCTGCCTCTAAATCTAATCTCTAATGAATTACAAATGAGGGGGACTCCCCCTTTATATAGCTAGCCAAGTCCCAAAAAACGGCTAGGGTTACAATTAATAGAGTGGCTAAAATCGTGCCACCTCAGCCCTAAACAAGATTTGCCCTAAAAACCGCCACAAAGGAGAGGGGTAATAAATGAGCCATAATGTCCATTATTCCTTCTAGAAGATTCCATTTGCAGACGCGTTCACACTATTCTTGATCTTCTTTCTTGGCGTTGTTCTTTGACTTCTTCCACTTGAGGGTCTTCATCTTTGTCACTTGAGTTATACTAAGTCTCAACACTTAGCCATTTTCTTGCAAATTTTCTTTCTTCATGTGAAACTTATAACTTTATCTTCCCCTGAAGGTTGTAATATCATCGTGCTTCACTACTTCAAGCCATCGAGCTCTGGCTTCATTATTCCTCCTGCAAAACAAGCAAGGAGAAGAGAATTAGAACATTTCATAATATAATTTCAACTTACTTACCGGGATTCTCACATTCATCGCCTCTAGTAGCCAACTTCTGCTTTCTTCATGATTCTTCATGCCTTAGCCAAATTTTCAACGCATCTTCCTCAAGGGCGCATCATCTTCAACTGCATCTTCAAGAAATTCATTTCACCCGCTGGAGCTCCGATACTCAATTTCGTTCAACTCTGGCTCTGGAAGACTATCCTCACGAAGGATTTAAGCAAATTCACCTAGGCAGTTCCTTTCAACTTCATCGTTTGGAGGATTTTACCTTGAAAACACATTTTCTTCACTTTGCCTTAGAAAATTTTAAAATTTCCCTTAGGAAAACTCATCAACCTGGTGCCCATCAAAATCTTTACCTCAGGATCCTCGGCAAGCTGTGGAAGACCTTAAAATCCATTCCTCAACAAAAATCTTCGATACCCAGAAGAAAATTTCCTTTAGAACGCGTCGAACTCATGGGTGTACAACGAACGGGTTCATTTAATTTTCTTGAATTTTGAACCTTAGAAAATTATTTCCCTGTGAAATTTAAATTTGTTCTTTGCATCTGTGAAGATTTCCTGTTGCTCTGACTTGAGAAATTTTTATATCAACCCGTGCAGCTGGCACTCACCGACTTCATCCCCGACAATTCATCTGTGCTTCAAGAAAAATACCGCCACCTCAAAGCTCTAGGCGTATTTTCTAGAGGAAGAAAATATTTGTGCCTTAGAAAATTTTGAATCACTTAGCACTTCTTTTGAAAATTTTCCCTTAGAAAATTTTACTCAACTCTTTCCGCCTTGCCTGCGAGGGAAAATTTCATTTCATCAACTTACTTAGAAATTTTTTTCTTGAAGGCGCATCACACTTAATTTATTTTTCATCTGGCAATTTCAACGCCTAGGCATGCATTATTCATCCTTTGTATTCTATTCTCCATTTGCAAGGCGATTTTATTTAAAACTCCACGCCTTAGAAGAAATTCTCATCACTTCGTCTTATATTTCACTCCACCACCCTAGGCGCATAGCATACTTGAAGAAAATTTGAAATCACGCCTAGCATTCACCCTTCCTTCACCACGCCTTGAAGCATTTTCAACACCTTTTACCTCATTCACCACCTTGCATTCACTTTTTACACCTCAACTTGGGCGCATTTGAACTTGGCAAGAGGATGACCTTTCAACTTCCTCTTTTTGTCTTCACTTGAGCTTGTTTGGGCGCATTTAGGCATTCAAGGAGGACGAGTTTCTTTGACCTTGTTGACTTGCTTCTAGTTTGAGCGCATTTTAGCCTTGATGGTGGATGAAACTCGTTGACTAGTTTGACTCATTTCCTCTTGGGCGCATTTAGGCCTAGCTGGTGGATGAAACTCCTTTGAGTGACTCTTCACCTCCCTGTTTCGTCTTGACATGCATGTATTTGGGCGCATTTTGCACCTCCTGCAGGATGAAAACGTTTGACTTCTTTGACCTTTCTCACTTTGGGCGCATTTTGCCAGTGGAGGAGGATAAGAATTTCATACTTAGCAAATTTTTCAAATATCTTGCACCAACTTTTCCTTGGGCGCATTTTGGCATGGCAGGAGGATAAAAATCTTTGACTTTCTTTGACTCACTTGCTTTGAGCGTATTTTGGCCTAGGAGGTGAATTTTTACACTTAGAAAATTTTTGAGTGCCTCCAGCTTGCATTTGGGCGCATTTTATCCCTGGAGGTGGACGAAGTCTCAGACTTAGAATTATTATTTTTTATTTTTTTTGCTTTCACCTTGAGGGCGTATTTTCAAGTTCCTGCAGGAAGTTCAACATTTTGTATTTTTCTCAAGGCCTCCAGCTGAAGTGGGCGCATTTTGATGGTGGTGAACGATGAACTCCAGACTTAGAATTTTTTTCTGACTTCTGCCAACTTCTCAACGTCCTGCTATTTATAGTAAGCCCCTCAATTTTCACACTTCCGAGGCTCAGATTGCTTTGAAATTTTGAACACCGGATCCTTACGACTTCAACAATCTGTTGACACTGCCATTTTTAATCACCCTGCTATTTTTATCCCATTTCTGGAGGTGGTTCACTATAAATAGTAACTGCATGTTTCTGATAGTTCCACTGCTCTGATCGACCCGAAATTTGAATGAGGCGCTCCTCACCATGTGACCTGACTGTCGATATCAACGCATGCGCCTGACTTACTATTTTTAGCCAGTTTCTAAATTGACTTACTATAAATAGTAAGTGCTCCATTCGACTTGAAATTTACCAGCAGATAGCCTGAAGGACGCTGATCGCAGTGGTTTACACCGGTTTTCGAAAATTCTGACTTTTGACCCCTCTTTTCAGGCTCCAAAGTTGGAAACCCTAATTCGCTCTGCATGCGTATCAAAAGATATCTGTTTCTCTTCGTTTCTGTGGCACTGCGATTAGCTCATGATTTTGAACTACTGGGAAGTGGCTGCCGGGACACACCTGCTAAAAATAGTAAGTTCCTTACTGAGTGGTTATCTTCGTTTGCATATTACACCATCGCGAAGCTCTCGAAAAACCCACCAGGTATCACCCGACATGCAAAAGAAACCTTGACATGCAAACCCTAAAAATAGCCTCGGAAGATTGAATTCTGAAAGTTGTCGTTTCGTCTTGCATGTTATACCGTTGCGAAGGTCTTGAAAAACCCAGAAGGAATATGCCAACATGCAAAGAAAAACTCTGCATCTGAGCCCTGAAATTTGTCCCGGAAGCTGGACTGCTAAAAATAGTAAGTTGCCTATTTTCGCTCAAATTTTACATACGAGCAGTCTGATGTGCTCTGAATGTAGTGTGACTGTCGGAATCTCAAAAATGTTGACAAATTGCCCTGAATTGCATACTTACTAAAAATAGTAAGTACCTCGGAATCTGATGAAAATTTGCTGAGAACCTGCTGGAAGCACGCTGACAACAATGTTAAGCTCTGTTTTCAATTTATTCACCTTACTTTGACCTCAAATTGGCAAGGAAGCTCAAAACCCTAAATTTTCAGACTTGGCCAAATTTCACTCGTTTAAGCTCAAAGGCGGAGAAATCCCGGAAAGCAGACCATAGAAAAGAGACAGACAGAGAGAGAGAGACCAAAAACGAAAGCCAAAAAGACCAGAATGGAGCAAAAATTAGGGGTCCCCATTTTGAATGGGGCGATGTGTGAAAAGGTCACAACATCTGGCATGCCCACGGGAAAGTGTTGAAAAACACTTTAAGAATTGAACCTTGATTACTCTTCCTCAAACCATCATACAGAAAAGACACTTACTCAAAAGGGGAGAAGAATCCGATATTGGATCAAAACACTTTCATCTAAGACCCTGTGAGTGTGTGTATTCATTCCATCTCTAAACCATGTCGACCTCCGGAATCGGCCGCAGCAAGTTATACAAATATCTTAACTTCAAAAGCATCCTGGACATGGCCTCGCTGCCAGTCAGGCGTCCATAGCCCCGACGAGGTTGTCGCTACAATTCTCACGAATATTGCTCCACTGCCGACCGGGCGTCGATAGCCCCGGTGGAGTTACTCGTATGTTCCCAAAACCAATAATTTCATGATATTTTATTTTACTTTTCATTCTTTCTTTTCAGATATTTCTTTTGAGCACATTTTCTTTTCACCATTTGATTTCTCCGTCAATTCCTCAATTGGCTGGCAGGCAATGAAGCCTCCAATGGGTTTGAGAATTGTAGTGGCGTTGAAGCAAGATGTAAGATTTTCACCTGCTGAGACCTTTCCCAAGAAACCAAAATGACTCAGAATGGAGATAGGTAATATTTTTAAGGTCTTTAGACTCGTGTGTTAAGACGCAATAATGGGTTAATCTCCTGAGATGAGCTTAAACGCTAACTGGATGATGACAAGAGGAAAACAACCTTAGTCTTTTCAAAAATTTGCACAAATTCCAGTGGAAAGAAACCACGTTGTGAGATTAAAACCATCATCACCCCCTTCGCAACGGGAAAACCCTAAATCGTTGCCCATTCCAAACCAAAACCACTTGAGTGGACAACTCAAGGGACGGAAACGCCAAACCAAAAACCCAAAGGGCAACAAACCAAAAACCAAAACGGAACAAACCGAAAAGCAAAGAAAAAACAAACGAAAGCAAACCTAATCTAACTATATTACAAGGTAGGCTCTCGGAGAGAACCTAGGGTTGGAAATAATGCTTGAGGAATCTCCCATCATCCGGCAATGGGATATCCCCTCCTGTTCTTGTTCGTAACTTAAATGCATCATCCCCCAGGATCTCAGAATCTTGACCAAGGTCCAACCATGATTTGTCGATCCATCCGTTCATAACTCTTTGATGCTTAGCCGAACCTTCCAAAGCTTCATTCCTTTTCCTAAACTGAGATAGCCTTGTTTGAATCTGGTCCTCTCCCCAATTGACTTCTTTACACTCTCCCTCTAAAGTGATTTGTGGAGTCATCTTTGGAACTTGTTCCAAGGAGATCTTACCCATGGTACCTGTGTTCTCTGAATGGGGAGCCTTGTGGACCCTACATGGATTGGGTAATGACAAGCCCTTGATGGAGGCGTTTTCTGTCTCTTGCTTTACATCTTTCAACACAGAATCTCTGAACATCCTTTCATCCTCATTCCTACTTGAATCATTTTCAATCAACACTTTGGTGAAGGCAGGCATATCTTTTAAAAACTTCTCCCCCTCTGAGCTTTGCAACGTGAGGACTTCTTTCTTGATGGGCTTATATGAACCCAAATCAGTTTCCACGAATAAAACATCACTATTTTCACCACATTCTGTAATCATTAATTTGAGCCGTGGTGTACTTTCAATTTTTATCTGATTCGGAACTCCTCCCCAAGGCAACCACATGTGGGAGAAGTCAGTCGCGATGTATCCATTTAGCTTTCTGGACCAATCTCTGCTCAATAGCATGCCATAACCATCTGGTATATCCACAACTGATATGTCGATGCGACTCTGAATTCTGGGATCCGCCGCTAGCTGCATATGGATATTACTTAACTCTCCTACAACTGGAACTTCAGTCTTATCCAGCTGAGTCACTTTCTTGTTGGTCCCGAGCGGGATTATACCCAACGCCTGACATACCTTCAAAGGCATGACATTACTTGATGCACCGGAATCGATCAAACAATTATGCAATAACTTTCCAAAAATTCTAACTGAAACCAGAAATGGGGCTGGCTCACCCTTCCCCTGATAAAATACCACTGGCTTCTTCCTTTCCTCTACTGAAGCATTCCTCTTTTCATCTTTTTTGTTCACTGAAGCTTGCTTGTCTTGGGTAACCTCCTTCAGACTCTGCGTTTGCTCTTGTTTTTGCTTCTGCTCCGCAGGAATATTGAACCGTTTCTTTTTATCTTCAATCCATGACTTTTCATGAGCGTTTGAAGAACCTTGTACCATACCTATGAAATTTTGAGGTTGTTGCGGAGTTTCCCAAGTGTCAAATGGCGCGTGAGGCACCTCTTCTACCATATTTGTGTTCTGTGCTGGACGAGACTGTGTGACAACAGAAGGATCTCTGGATGCTTCTTGGGACGTACTCACAACGGGCGTTTCATACACACTTCTCAGAATAGTATCTCTGACTTCTGAAATCTTCATTAACTCGTGTAGGGGAAGACTAACCTTCATTCTTTTGAATTCTTCTAACACATAAGAGCCAAGTCTTTTCACGTCCTCTCTAGGAAGACTCTCCTTTGGTTCTCGCCCAACTTGATGAACGGGTTGTTGAATAACTTGTTGTCTACCTCCACCTTGCGTTGTATTCTGCCACTTGTACTCTGGAGAATCTCTAGGTAAACCTGGATTATTGCTCGCGTTGGGATGCGGTGGAGTTGTAAAATTATTTGGAGGTACCGATGATGTCAGAGGTTCACGTTGTTGATGGTAGTTCCTCTGATACACTTTAGGAGCTTCACCTCTACTAGTTTGAAAAGCTTGTACTTCCCTACTCCCTTCTACCAAGACGCTGTTGTTGAGAGGTGGAAAAACATAACTGTCTCTATGAAGAGGCTCTTCTGGAGATGCGTATGTGGCGTGAACTTTTGACGGTACTTGAAACTCTGGCATCCCCACGGGAGCGTTTAATGAAGCTGATGGAAACTGGTGATTAACTGATGGGGGTGTATAACTTTGAAACTCAGGTGGGAAATTGCAATCTTCTATTATCAAAGCCTGATCATACCTGGGTGCTGGGACTAATTCATATCCCGTAATTGGAGGGTTCTCTGTGGCCCCTGTATTATTTGCTTCACTTTTGAGAATACCAGCCACAACTTGGAATTCGTGGCACTGAAACTCAGAGTGCCGGTTCGTGTTATGTAACCTACACCATCCTAACGAGGCAGTTTCGGCAATATAAATTCTATCTGTAGGACGGTTTTCAGGAGGTGGCGGATTGTCTAATGGCGACGGAACACCTCCATTGTTGGGCCCTGTATTCCAAGACCTCTTCTGAAATCCTTGATTGTTATTTCTATACCCATGACTGCTTTCATGACTGTATCCTTGATGGGTATCCTGATGACTTGGAGGATTATGTTGATATCCTCTGTTAGCACCTTGGTGTGCCTGATAATTTCGTGGCATAGTTTGTGTCTGATTATTTTGATTCTTGAGGTGAGTCACCTCAGCTGATAGCCTCTTCACTTGTTCTATCAAATCTTTAATTTCATCTTTCTCCTCTTGAATTTTCACTGGTGGCACTGTGTTCTGGAGATAGACAGGCTGTGTGACTTGTGTCTGGGACAAAGGCATCCCAGGATGGAGAACTAATTGACTTGATGGTGCTTGCACTTGATAAGCTGGCTATGGAATTGCATTCAGCGCCGGAACTTGTTGATTCCATGTTGAGCCGAACATTGGCATTTGATTGTTTGTCGTAGCTAGGCTAGTGTAGAGTACGGGCCCAGTTATATTTTGTCCTAAACCCTGACTTATTTCCACAGCCTTAGCGCTTGATTTATGTCTGCTGGAGTGGGATGAGATCTCACGAACATTGTAGTCAAAGGATCAAGTGCCGAATAGTAGCTTTCTCGAGTGTCAGCAACGACATAAGGAGTGTGTAACCTATTGAGGGCCTTCTGAAATCTATTGTTGAATGCATGGATGGGCTCTTGGCCCTGTCTTCTTACTTCTGTGAATTGACGATAAAGTTCTACAGGGGTGATCGGTATACCAAACTTTCCGATGAAGGCCCCCTTCATCTGCTCCCATGTTCTTATAGACCCTACTGGTAGGTGAATGAACCAAAAATGAGCCTCTTCTCCCAAAGAATATGGAAATAGGCGGCAAGCCACGTCCGCTTTTCAGGATTCTTCGGCATCTCGTGGTAGTCTTGAAACTCTAGTGGAGATGGGTTGGTAACCAACCATGTAGCACCGTTTGGAGCAGGTTGGCCTCCTTGCTGACCTCCTGGTTGAGCCATTGCTTGAACTGATTGTCGCCTTTGATAAACAATAACTTGAGCTGGCTGTTGTACAACAGCTTGAACTTGTTTTGGCTGAGCAAACCTCGAAGCACTAGGTGGGGTTATGAATAAACTTGAAATCTCTTTTCCGCTTTCTTGAACTTCTTCGTTTGATAAAAATTCTTCACTTGACTTGACTTCTTTGCTTGAATGAACCTCTTTCTTCTTCCTTGATCTCGTAGGTAACTCTAACTCCACAAAATCTTTATATGAACTGGGCGTAGACCTCAAGATTCTTTTCAACTTGTCTGGCGAAAATGAACTGATATGATCCAGGATGTAAATGCTTCTGCGCGAGATTGTTCAATCTTGAGAGAACACCATCTTGACTTATGATAATCTTCTCCAATGGAACTTTTTGTGTACTTCATACCCTTTCTACTTCAACACAACTGTATGCTGTTGCTGTTACTCGCATTCAAGCCCTCCTTCTAGCGCCAATTCTGTTGACGTGGTTTTTGAGACCGCACCAACACAGAATAAAGTCTCCCAACGGATGCTCTATCCTCTCTTGAACAAAGTATTCAGCATGCTAAGATTGCGAGTAAGATCATGCTTTCAACTCCAAGGTTCCTTAATTGCGAATAGACTCAGTTGGCTCAATGTGATATTGCTGGTATTTCAAGGGGACTTACACAATTGTTCGACAGCTAACAACAAACAGTAGACTAAGGGCTTTCATGTAATTCGAATGATTTGGCAGGTGAGCACAAGTTTCCTAATTCTAATAAGAAGTGAAATTAATTTAAAGGGGTATAGGGATAAGAAGTTCTAGTCTACTCTAGGGTGTGGGACATGGCGATCAATCCTCACAAGCTTCAACCAAGCTCCGTTTTGCCTCACTTCGGACAGCTTATGCGAAACTGGTGCAATCTTCAAAGGAGTGACTTAAGATGTTCAGATCACGATTTAACATGAAGACACCATCACAACGACGCATGCCAACATATAAACCATAATCGAAGTTAAGTTTCACAAAGTTCCAGTTGACCACGCAAGGCGAACCCACCGTCAGCGAGCCCGCTAGTGGTATGGACGAACGAAGTCTTGTTCAAATCGAGCACCACATTCCACAATTGCTAAGTACTTGCATGAAATGAAATCTACTTTACTTTAAGCTACTTCAAGATGCTACATGAATTGGAAGGACGAAGAAGCCTCAACAACTACTCACAACAAAGAAGAATTCACCATCAATGAAAATTCTTTTATTATGAAAGCATACATGACAACTTCTTACAAAGTATCCATAGGGAAGACTTTCCTTCCTTTTCAATCTACACTACTTTATTTTCTACTCTATCAACTTCTCTCTACTCCTCTAAGCTCTGCCTCTGCCTCTAAATCTAATCTCTACTGAATTACAAATGAGGGGGACTCCCCCTTTATATAGCTAGCCAAGTCCCAAAAGACGGCTAGGGTTACAATCAATAGAGTGGCTAAAATCGTGCCACCTCAGCACTAAACAAGATTTGCCCTAAAAACCACCACAAAGGAGAGTGGTAATAAATGAGCCATAATGTCCATTATTCCTTCTAGAAGATTCCATTTGCAGACGCGTTCACACTATTCTTGATCTTCTTTCTTGTCGTTGTTCTTTGACTTCTTCCACTTGAGGGTCTTCATCTTTGTCACTTGAGTTATACTAAGTCTCAACACTTAGCCATTTTCTTGCAAATTTTCTTTCTTCATGTGAAACTTATAACTTTATCTTCCCCTGAAGGTTGTAATATCATCGTGCTTCACTACCTCAAGCCATCGAGCTCTGGCTTCATTATTCCTCCTGCAAAACAAGCAAGGAGAAGAGAATTAGAACATTTCATAATATAATTTCAACTTACTTACCGGGATTCTCACATTCATCGCCTCTAGTAGCCAACTTTTGCTTTCTTCATGATTCTTCATGCCTTAGCAAAATTTTCAACGCATCTTCCTCAATGGCGCATCATCTTCAACTGCATCTTCAAGAAATTCATTTCACCCGCTGGAGCTCCGATACTCAATTTCGTTCAACTCTGGCTCTGGAAGACTATCCTCACGAAGGATTTAAGCAAATTCACCTAGGCAGTTCCTTTCAAATTCATCGTTTGGAGGATTTTACCTTGAAAACACATTTTCTTCACTTTGCCTTAGAAAATTTTAAAATTTCCCTTAGGAAAACTCATCAACCTGGTGCCCATCAAAATCTTTACCTCAGGATCCTCGGCAAGCTGTGGAAGACCTTAAAATCCATTCCTCAACAAAAATCTTCGATACCTAGAAGAAAATTTCCTTTAAAACACGTCGAACTCATGGGTGTACAACGAACGGGTTCATTTAATTTTCTTGAATTTTGAACCTTAGAAAATTATTTCCCTGTGAAATTTAAATTTGTTCTTTGCATCTGTGAAGATTTCCTGTTGCTCTGACCTGAGAAATTTTTATATCAACCCGTGCAGCTGGCACTCACCGACTTCATCCCCGACAATTCATCTGTGCTTCAAGAAAAATCCCACCACCTCAGAGCTCTAGGCGTATTTTCTAGAGGAAGAAAATATTTGTGCCTTAGAAAATTTTGAATCACTTAGCACTTCTTTTGAAAATTTTCCCTTAGAAAATTTTACTCAACTCTGTCCGCCTTGCCTGCGAGGGAAAATTTCATTTCATCAACTTACTTAGAAATTTTTTTCTTGAAGGCGCATCACACTTAATTTATTTTTCATCTGGCAATTTCAACGCCTAGGCATGCATTATTCATCCTTTGTATTCTATTCTCCATTTGCAAGGCGATTTTATTTAAAACTCCAACGCCTTAGAAGAAATTCTCATCACTTCGTCTTATATTTCACTCCACCACCCTAGGCGCATAGCATACTTGAAGAAAATTTGAAATCACGCCTAGCATTCACCCTTCCTTCACCACGCCTTGAAGCATTTTCAACACCTTTTACCTCATTCACCACCTTGCATTCACTTTTTACACCTCAACTTGGGCGCATTTGAACTTGGCAAGAGGATGACCTTTCAACTTCCTCTTTTTGTCTTCACTTGAGCTTGTTTGGGCGCATTTAGGCATTCAAGGAGGACGAGTTTCTTTGACCTTGTTGACTTGCTTCTAGCTTGAGCGCATTTTAGCCTTGATGGTGGATGAAACTTGTTGACTAGTTTGACTCATTTCCTCTTGGGCGCATTTAGGCCTACTTGGTGGACGAAATTCCTTTGAGTGACTCTTCACCTCCCCGTTTCGTCTTGACATGCATGTATTTGGGCACATTTTGCACCTCCTGCAGGATGAAAACGTTTGACTTCTTTGACCTTTCTCACTTTGGGCGCATTTTGCCAGTGGAGGAGGATAAGAATTTCATACTTAGCAAATTTTTCAAATATCTTGCTCCAACTTTTCCTTGGGCACATTTTGGCATGGCAGGAGGATAAAAATCTTTGACTTTCTTTGACTCACTTGCTTTGAGCGTATTTTGGCCTAGGAGGTGAATTTTTACACTTAGAAAATTTTTGAATGCCTCCAGCTTGCATTTGGGCGCATTTTATCCCTGGAGGTGGACGAAGTCTCAGACTTAGAAATTTTTTTTTTTTTTTTTTGCTTTCACCTTGAGGGCGTATTTTCAAGTTCCTGCAGGAAGTTCAACATTTTGTATTTTTCTCAAGGCCTCCAGCTGAAGTGGGCGCATTTTGATGGTGGTGAACGATGAACTCCAGACTTAGAATTTTTTTCTGACTTCTGCCAACTTCTCAACGTCCTGCTATTTATAGTAAGCCCCTCAATTTTCACACTTCCGAGGCTCAGATTGCTTTGAAATTTTGAACACCGGATGCTTACGACTTCAACAATCTGTTGACACTGCCATTTTTAATCACCCTGCTATTTTTAGCCCATTTCTGGAGGTGGTTCACTATAAATAGTAACTGCATGTTTCTGATAGTTCCACTGCTCTGATCGACCCGAAATTTGAATGAGGCGCTCCTCACCATGTGACCTGACTGTCGATATCAACGCATGCGCCTGACTTACTATTTTTAGCCAGTTTCTAAATTGACTTACTATAAATAGTAAGTGCTCCATTCGACTTGAAATTTTACCAGCAGATAGCCTGAAGGACGCTGATCGCAGTGGTTTACACCAGTTTTCGAAAATTTTGACTTTTGACCCCTTTTTTCAGGCTCCGAAGTTGGAAACCCTAATTCGCTCTGCATGTGTATCAAAAGATCTCTGTTTCTCTTTGTTTCTGTGGCACTGCGACGGATTTTGAACTCTGGGAAGCGGCCGGACACACTGCTAAAAATAGTAAGTTCCTTGAGTGGTTATCTTTGCATATCACACCATCGCGAAGCTCGAAAAACCACCACATGCAAAAGAAACCCCCGACATGCAAACCCTAAAATAGCCTTGGAAGACTGAATTCAAAAGTTGTCGTTTCTCTTGCATCTTATACCGCTAAGGTCTTGAAAAACCCATGGAATATGCCAACATGCAAAGAAAAACTCTGCATCTGAGCCCTGAAATTTGTCTCGGAAGCTGGACTGCTAAAAATAGTAAGTTGCCTGTTTTCGCTCAAATTTTACATACGAGCAATCTGATGTGCTCTGAATGCAGTGTGACTGTCGGAATCTCAAAAATGTTGACAAATTGCCCTGAATTGCATACTTACTAAAAATAGTAAGTACCTCGGAATCTGATGAAAATTTGCTGAGAACTTGCTAGAAGCACGCTGACAACAATGTTAAGCTCTGTTTTCAATTTATTCACCTTACTTTGACCTCAAATTGGCAAGGAAGCTCAAAACCCTAAATTTTCAGACTTGGCCAAATTTCACTCGTTTAAGCTCAAAGGCGGAGAAATCCCGAAAAGCAGACCATAGAAAAGAGACAGACAGAGAGAGAGAGACCAAAAACCAAAGCCAAAAAGACCAGAATGGAGCAAAAATTAGGGGTCCCCATTTTGAATGGGGTGATGTGTGAAAAGGTCACAACAGGATCAAAGCCTTGTCTACTGCTGTGGAGAGTGTCTACTGCTGTGGAGAGTGAGGTGAAAGAATTGTAGTTCATCCTCTTTTTCTTTAGGTGCCTGGAAAGATGGACACTCTTCAATTGAATTCCCCATAACAATAGGGAAATTCAGCTCTCCTTTCTTGCTTTTCTTTATGATTTTGTCGTAGGCAATGAGTTGCCTAGGCACTTCTAGCATCACCATTCTGTCCGTGGGGTACCTTGGCAATCTATAAGCATAAGAAGTAAACCCCTACAACCTGATGTAAGTGAACTTCGGGAATTGGATAAACCAATACCCGTATTCCTCAATCAACTTTTGGGCATCCTTGGATATCCTTTGTTGTGTTCTCCGTTGAAGAGTCCTTGTGATGTGCATAGTAAAAGCATCATTCACTCTCTTGAAGCTGGAGGTATTTGTCAAATGCAGCTGCTTGCAAGCTTCATGGGTTTTAAATTGATCAGGACCGCATCTGATTGGCTCTTGGTATGCCAATCCTCTGTATTTTGTCATCCGAGCCAGCATATAGATGACATACGAACTCATATAAAATGTCCTTGTTCTCAAATTTTTGAACTGCTCATCTATATTGTCATTGATCATTCTTGCCTAGTTGACGTGCTCCTTTCCCTCCAACACTACGTTGATATAGAAGAACATCCAAGGTTCAAATGCATATACTTGTGGGCTGCCATTCACTCGGCTGAGCATCATGATTAAATCACAGTACTCCTGCTTCAGCTCCTCTGAGATAATCTGCTTAGGCAACTTGGCGCCAGGAGGTTTTGGCTTCCTCATCCATGATGTATTAATTCTTTTTGCACGCCTCTCAAAAGATGAGGTGTACATTTTGTCAACTCTTTCCTTTGTCTTATATAGCATCTTCTCAAAGACTGGAATCCCAAACGCCTCTCCAATAGCACCGGGCGTGAAGTTGGCAAACAACTGGCTGTCCGAGGAGACAATTGTTCTGTGGTCAGGCTTATAATAATTCGCGCACTCCATAATCAGCTCAAGACATCGGACTGCTGGTGGGAAACTAGCAGCTGCATAGAGTCTGCTCTTCACGATATTGTGCGATGTCATTGACGGATTATGGCCACCCTGCCCGTATATTCTCCTCTTGAGTGCTTCGAGGTTGAATGAACCAAGGTTGGTGTCAGTCAACCCTGCCAACTTTGAGACAAACTTTGACTCGGGAAGAAAAGATTTCTTCAACTGCTTGATGATTGCCTGCCTGGAGGCATTTTCCTTGTTCGCATCCATATTCCCAGCTCTACCAGCAGCTTTGCTTGTTCCAACAGCGTCTGCCCTTTGCACTTCAGCCATCTGCAAAAATAAAATAGGAATATTACAATTCAGATTTAAAAATAAAATTACCATGAGATGGATGGAAATATGGAGTTAGCTTCGAAAAATACAAGTCTTTAGCACTAAACCTCTAACTCCAAACCTCGAGGATTCTGACTTCGAAATTCAAACTTCAAACTCCAACGTTTAGAACCTTCAACAATATTACATTTCTCCAACACTTACTTGAACTTCAGCACTCTCACAATTTCACTTCAACAAATGGTGAGGAAGAATGAATAACTTCAACGTTTATATAATTGAGAGATGGCGCCCAGCTTAGCAATTGCATTTAATCCACTTCTCCACTACTTAGAAATTTTCCAATTTGGGAGGGATGACTAGCGAGTTGTCACAAAGATTATGCACATTCGTCATAGAGTCGTCATAGGATTTTACTATTGCTAGAGATTCCTTCCTCGTTGAAAAATTCGAAATTTCCCATTTGACTGCATATTACTTTCAGTTGACTCCAACGTTGATGGGAAATTTATTAAAATAACTCCAGCATTTTAAAAAAATTTCATCTTTGAATAAGGGCATACTTCTCATTGAAATTTAATCTCAATGCCTTAGAAAAACTTTATTGTATCTGAGAAATTTCATTCATTTCACTTTCCAGTGCTTTAGAAAAATTTATACCTCTTAGTAAATTTTATCAGTTGCAATCTTTGGCATTTTAAAATCACAAGGCGAAATTATTTTCCCTTCAAAACATCTTTGAAGACCCCCCGGACTTTAAAAAAAATATTTCCCCTTAGAAAATATTTCTCAACTTGGTTAATTCATGGGTCCATACGAAGGGGGACATTTAATTTAATTTTTTACACCCTTGGAATATAATTTTATTAATGTTTTCCTTTACTTCACATTCTCTCCACTTGGGCGGACTTGAGGTGTCTTCCTTTCATTTCTCACGCCTTGGAAGAAAATTTCATTTACTTGCTCAAGTTGGGTGCATTTAGCCCCTTCTACTTCCATTTCCAATGACTTAGTCAAATTCCCTAACTCATCTCCAAGCTGGGCATATCTAGAGGGTGGTACTTCCATTTTGGACACTTAGAAAAATTTCTAGGCTTCTCTTCCAAGTTAAGGCGCATTTTCCTAGTTGTGCTTTTAATTTTAATGCCTTAGAAACATTTCTCACTCTTTCTCAAAGTCAAGGTGCATATGAGGGGTCTTACTTCCAATTTCATCTCCTTAGACAAATTTCAAGGCATCTCCAAGTCAAGGCGCATTTGAGGGTAGGAGCTTCAAGTTTCAACACTTAACCAAATTTCTTTACCTCTTCTCACTTGGGAGCATTTGGAGGGTCAAACTTTCAATTTCCCAGACTTTGAATGTTTTACCAACTCCCCTCTCAAGGTAAGGTGCACTCAAGGGGCTGAGCTTCAAGCTGCTATGCCTTAGAAGAATTTTGAGGGCTTGTCTTTACCTTGGGCACATATGGCATAGTGAACTTTCAGTTTTGATGCCTTAGAAAAAATTCTAACCTCTTTAACTTGCAAGGGCGCATTTAGGAGGTCATACTTCCACTTTCATTTCCTTAGATAAATTTCCAGCTTCATCTTTTGACTAAGGTGCATTTAGGGGTCCGGACTTTCATTTTCACACACCTAGAACGTTTCCCATGCCATCTCCTCTCAAGGGCGCATTTGGAGGTAGCTACTTCCAATTTGCTAGTATTATACATTTTTCAATCAACCTTAAGTAGCTAAGGCACATTTTACTACCCCTACTTCTAGTTGGGGCGCCTTAGACATTTCATCAACCTCCCTTTCTATTCTAGGCGCATTTAGCATGGTGTACTTCAAGTTTCTCTTATTTAGGCAAAATTTCCACCTTTCAGCTTGCTCTTGGGCGCACTAGAGGGGTCAAGCTTTCATTGCCTTGGAAAAAAAATTTGATGGCCTCTCTCCTCCTTGGGCGCATATGAGGGTAGCTACTTCAAGTTTTCTTGCCTTAGTAAAATTTTCACCCTCTCCATTAGCTTGGGCGCATTCAAGGGGTTACACTTCGAGTTTTCTTGCCTTAGTAAAATTTTCACCCCCTCCATTAGCTTGGACGCATTCAAGGGGTTGCACTTCAAGTTTGCAACACTTAGACAAATTTGTCACTCACCCTTTCCAAGTTTGGGCGCATTTAACCCATGGAGCTTCCATTTTTCATGCCTTAGCTAAATTTTCATCCTTTTTCAGCTTCTTGAGGTGCATTTGGGAGGCTGAGCTTCCATTTTTGCCAGACTTAGATGAATTTTCCAGCTTTTTGTCTAATTTGGGGTGGATTGTTCATGTCACCCTCAGCTTACCCTAGCTTTCTATTTTTAGAAAGTTTCTCATTCTTCGCATTTTAAGTTGATTTCAAGCTCTTCAAGAATTGATTTTCACTCGCAATGGCTTCCGTGATGTGACTGACCTGCTGGCACCTGTTGTTTGCATGCACCTGCTATTTTTAGCGACTTGCTAAAAATAGTAAGTGTTCAGAATGAGCTCAAATGTTGTGAGTAGATTGCCTGAAAGGTGTTGGTCATGATTGGATGTTGCTTCTGTGTGACTCTCGTGTTTCTCCCTACTTTTCAAGAAACCCTAATTCCTTTGCATGGACCTGCTAAAAATAGTAAGTGCCTGATTTTCAAACTTCTGTAACTCCGTTTGATCTGAAATTCACTCCATGGGGTCCTCGTGGGTTAACTGACCTGTTCGCTGGTGCCTCGCGCTGACCTGCTATTTATAGCCTGCCTCAGAAGTGACTTACTATAAATAGTATGTGCTCAGATTGCCTTCAAATTTTACCAGCTGATTGCTTGAAGTATGCTAATCGTGGTGGGATAGTCAGTTTTCAGACTTCTCGAGATTTACCCTCTCTTTTTAGGCACGGAAGTAGGAAACCCTAATTTGACTTGCATGTGTCCCAAATGATCTTCGTTTGACCCCGTTTCTGTTACATGTCATTGTGTTCGTGATTCTGAAGTGTTGGGGGGAAGCTACTGGAGTGATCCTGCTAAAAATAGTAAACGTCTGAAAAAGTGACCAATCAGCTGTTGGATGTGCTTGCATGTCATACTGCCCGAGAGATTTCAAAAAACCTAGAAAAACCCAGAAAAATGATCAACATTGGAGCACTAGCTAAAAATAGCAATTCCCTGAAAGGCAATCAACTTTGCTTGCATGTTACCTCGTTGCGTAGCTCTTGAAAAACCCATAAAGAATATGCTGACATGCACTGAGAAATCCTGCATGCAAACCCTAAAAATAGCCTCCGAAGCCTGAATTGCTGAAAGTCGTCATCCTGATTTGCATGTTATACTATCTCGAAGGTTTTGAAAAACCCAGAAATATTCTCCAGATATGCATTGAAAAATCATATATGCAAACCCTAAAATTGGCTTCGAAGCTCGAAATTGCTAAAAATAGCAAGTTGTCTAATTCAACTCAAATTTTGCGTGCAGGTAGCTCAAAGTGTTCTAAGTGCAGTGTATCAGTCAGAATTTTTCAACTGTGCTGAGAAAATGCCCCAAATTGAGTACTTACTAAAAATAGTAAGTGGTCAGAATTCAGTGAGATTTCAGTGGGAACCTGCTAGAGGCCCTTTGATTGCAGTGTTAAGCTCGGACTTCAATTTGCTGACTCAATTTAACCTCAAACTTGCCCAAAGAAAGCAAACCCTAATTTCACAAACCTAGCCAAAATTTCAATTTACGCACAAAGACGGGCACTCCTCGGAAAGACAGACATAAAAGAGAGAGAGAGACAGCGGGGAAACCAAAGCCAAAAGACGGGAACAGAGCAAAAATTAGGGGTCCCCATCTTGAATGGGGTGATGTGTGAAAAGGTCACAACATAACCTTAAGTCTATGTTTGAGAAATAAATTGCACCATGCAATTCATCCAATAGTTCATCGATTCTAGGGATTGGATATCAATTTTAGATTGTTTTCTTGTTTAAGGCTTGGTAGTCAATGCACATTTGGAGAGTTCCATCCTTTTTCTTTACTAACACTACAAAAGATGCAAATGGACTAGAGCTAGGCCGTATATGTCCCATTTCTAGTAACGCCTTGATACATTTCTCAATTTCATCCTTAAACTTCTTGGGATGTCGGTATGGTGTGGTGATGACAGGCTTGGCACCCTTTTCTAACTCGATGGTGTGTTCAAATCCTCTACTCGGTGGTCTCCTTGGTGGTATGTCCCCAAAAACTAGACCATGCTTATCCAATATTGGTTGTAAGGAATCATGATGATACTTAGGCTTGTTCAATGATTTGGAGAAAACAAGACATTGTGCGGCCCAAGCTATATGTCCATGCCTAAATATGCTCTCCATTCTTTTGGCTGATACCAATCAAGGAGCCCCATCAGATAGTCCCCTAAATACCACTTTCCTACCATTCACCTTGAACTTGAACTCCATTGTTTGAAAGTTTTGTGAGTACTTACCAATGGACATCATCCATTGGATACCAAGTATAGCGTTGGTATCACCCAACTCCACAACATAAAAATCATTAGTGACTGTGTAGTCACCAATTGTAAATTTCAATTTTGGTACTTGTTTGAACAAGACATTTGGTAGCCATCCGCCACCATCACACTAAGCCCTTCATGTTCAACTGTTTGAAGTCTTTTCTTGGTGACCAAGGCTGAATCGATAAAGTTATGAGTAGCTCCACTATCTATTAGCACCATTATCCTTTGTCCTTGCAATACACCACAAACTTTAAAGGAGTTAAATCGTGGAGTTCCGGTCATAGTGGCAATTACATCCCCCTTTTTTTCTTTAGGTGGGGACTCCTTTACCTTTGGTGGTTCTTCCTCCATTTCACCTTGCTCACTAGTTAGATCAGATTTGTCTTCTTCATCACTATCGAGCACAATGTCCATATAATGAACCTTCCCCTTGCCAAGGCATCTATGTACTGGTTCCCAGGGTTCTTTGCAAGTAAAACAAAGTTTCTTCCTCCTTAACTCTTGTCTAGTTTCTTCATCCATTTTGTTCTTCTTTGGCCATTCCTTTGGGAAAGGTTGTTTTTCTTTGTCTTTTTAGAATGATGATCCTTTTGATGGCATTTTTTTTTTTGTCGCACTTGAGTCCATATCCCTAGCCTTCTTAACTACTTCTTGAAGTGTACTAGGGTTAAGAGCTTTGACCCAACCCCTTAGAGGGTCCATTAGGCCATCCATAAATAGAACAACCAACTTTCTTTCATAAATGTCGGTGACCAACACGGAAAGTCTTTGGAAGTCCGCAATATATTCATCAATGGTTCCCTATTGCTTTAGTTGTCCCAATTCTTTAAAGTGGAGCTTGGGATCCTTGTTGTCAAACCTCTCTATTAGCTTCTCCATGAATTCCACATATAAAGTAATTTGTTCATGGCCCATGGTGATCATGCCATGGTGCCACCATTCATGAGCCACCCCATCTAGATGTAGGGCAGCATATTTGATTGCTTCATTCTCTGACATTAGGTTGAGTTGGAAGTATGTATCAACCTTTTGAGCCCATGCACGTGCTGTGGTCTTTCTCGAACCATCAAAGTATGGCAAGCTAAGCTTACCAATTTTCCACCTTAGATCATTGTAATGGTCTCTATTACCCTTGTTGGGAAAATGCCTCATTCTTAGGTCCATGTAGTCTCTTAGGGACATATCTATTTGCAGTCCTCCATCTATCGAATCTTGGTGGAACTGATCTTGTAACTCTACCAATGTAGGTTCAGTTCCTTCTTGATGTTTTACTCTAGGTGGGAAAGTAGGTATCATGGGTCTAGAACTAGTTGTAGGAACATGATGATTTGAAGTTCTATTGTTGATTGAATTGTCTTCATTGCCTCCACTATTGCCACCTTGGTTGTTATTGTTATTTGTATTTATCATGACTTGAGTCAATGTGTCCAATAATTGTGCTATTCACTGTTGAGTAGTTCTTTGTTCTGCCATGAATTGATCCATACGGTCAGTGATATCCCCTCTATCTCCCATGTTTTTGCCTCCTTGTTCAGTACTCCCAAGATTCAGGCCTGTTAGGGATGGTATTTAATGATGATCCTTGGTGGATATCCAAGATATTGAAAGTTGTTTTTTCTTCTGAAGCCCGGGTAAGTTCTCACTGCCTTCTTTTCTCCTTGTTATAATATCTTCTATCCCTCTCACTCATAAAGCTTCATAGGTTGGCAGGTTTAGCTCAATCGACATTGCACAAGGAGATCTCTTTGCAAGAACATATGCAAGGCTACTCAATCGACATTCCAGCTAGATAAAAATTTATTAAGGGCATAATAGTAGTTTAAAAATTAATACTTTTCCTTTTTTATATTTCTATTAAATATTGAAACTTGAAGTTGGACAATGAGATTGATTTTTTTCTTTTTCTCATCTTAGATGCATGGTGGGAGAGATTTGGTGCTAAAGTACAAAATCTTTAGACGATTGCAGTTCAAGTGTTGAGCCAACCATGCAGTGCCTCAGATTGTGAGGGCAATTGGAGTATGTTTGAGCACATACACTCCAAGAAGTGCAACAAATTGTCAGTATAGAGGTTGACTGATCTTGTTTATGTTCATTACAACTTGTGCCTTCGCCATAGACAGATATTGGGCAATGACTTGTAACCCATCACATTGGAGGAGGTTGATCCACAATCAAATTGGATCACTGAGGTTGAGGATCTCATCTTTAGCAATGAGGACCTTGATTGGGTCGACTGGGCGGATTGAGAGGTAGAGATAGTAGCCATGGTAGAGGAGGAGGATAGAGCACAAGGAGACACCTTGGATGCTGGTTTAGGTGCCACTGAGTCTGAGACACAAGCATAGATGATGGCTGCATCATCATCCAAGACCTATCTTAGATGCCTACATAGGAAGACTGATGCAAGCTCCTCTGAACTATAGACTTATAGCTTTTGTTTTGATATATGTTTGGAACTTCCATGGATTTCATATTCCATTAGTATTGTATACATTTGACAACATTTATATATCTAATTGTCTTACTAGTATTATTTCCTACAGCTAAAATTTGTGTTTATACTTATGTGATCGATGTATGTTTGTGTATGGGATCATAGTAGTTTCTATTTGATAATGTTATTGTGTCTTTGAGGTTTATTTATTAAAGGGTGCATGAAACAAGTTTTATATCCTTAAAAATCTCTAAATTTCTTGGGATTTTCTATTTCCTAAGTCTTTGCCAAGTCTACGCTCTGAGTCCGGGTCCGAGTAAAAAATTGGCTTGTCAAGTCTGAGGTGAGTCTGAGTCTTGTAACATTGCTTTCAATTCACTTCCCACTCTTTATACTATGCCAGAACATTGGAGGTGAGGTTGTCCCTGAAATATCCCAACCAATATATGTGCAATTTTTTCTGATTTTTGCCACACAAAATGATGCCCTATTTTTTTTATTTTTAATTTCTGCTCAAACCCTAATTTTTTGATATATTTTTCTGAGTATATTCATGCATGAACAACAGTATTCATTCATTCAAATAATAACCAAACTCATAGTAGATCATAAGCAATATGAAACCACATCATAGACTATCAAACATTCACCAATATGAGCCAAAATTCTGATATTTAAACATCCAGTTTGCTGCTACAACTCAAACTTAACCAATGATGCAATTACACAATGAAATGGGCTTCAAACCATAGTTCCACGGGGACGCGTCCCCCTTGAAAAATGAGCCGTCTCGGAGACAGGGACATTTCCGAGACGCGGGGACGTTAGGGAAACGTCCCCCCGTCGTCTCCCCGTCCCTTCGCCGTCCCCTGAACGTTTCCTTTAGAGGGAGACTTCTTCACATCTTAGAGTCTTCTCGGAGTCTTCTCTGCGTCTCCAAATTTCCCATGTCCCCCTATTAAAATAATGATTTTTAAAAAAAAATTTAAAAAACAAAGCTTTATCATAGTTAAATAATTAAATTTAAAGTTTGAAATTTTAATATTATATTATTATTAGTTATTTGTTATTATAAATTAAAATATAATATATTATATTATTAAAATTTTATGACTTACTCTAAAGTCAAGTCTAAATTAAAATATTTGGTTTCAACTTTTATTTTTCATTTTTGTCACCGTGTGTGCCCTTTGGCGTGCGAGTGCATTTGGCCGCTGGCATGAGACGCTAAGAAGGGAGAACTCAAATTGAGAACCGAACCAGGAGAGCTCAAGGCTACTAAGTTGTGTGTTGATTCATACCAGGACCAGGTATTTTCGATTTAGGTTTTTAATATTTTATTTTTAATTTTTTTGTTCATTTCATAATGCCCGACACACGGGCAAGGGCAATGGGCCAACGGCAGGAGTGTGCACTGTGGAACAAATGCCTCAAAGGGATGTTAGCTCATGGACTGTCGCAGTCCATGAGCTAACATCCCTTTGAGGCATTCGTTCCACAGTTCACTGCGGTGAACATGGACGCATTCCATGAGCTAACATCCCTTTGAGGCATCCCGTCAACAATTCACCGCAGTGAGCTGTGGAACGAATGCCTCAAAGAGATGTCAGCTCATGGACTGCGACAGTCCATGAGCTGACATCTCTTTGAGGCATTCGTTCCATAGTGCCACAAATTTTTTAAATTTTTAATTTTTTTCCAATTTTTTTTATAAATTTATTTATGCCATGGCATTGGCCCATTATAGTTTGCAAAATGTGGAAGCACAGGCAAGGCATGTGAACTGTTTGATGGCCTGTGCTTCCACATTTTCATGCATTTAGTCAAACAGTTCACATGCCTTGCCTGTGCTTCCACATTTTGTAGACCACCCTTGATGCATTCAGTCAAACAGTTCACATGCCTTGCTTGTGCTTCCACATTTTGCATATCTTACAATATTGCAATCCATGAGACCACATTTCTTTCAACTTTCAAGTTTCTAAGTTTCAGTTTATAGGTCTTATTTTTTTTTTTTTTTACATCGTAGGTTTGATTATTTTTTATTTTTTAACATTGTTTTTGCAGCATCCTGTTGACATGGTTTTTGAGACCGCACCAACACAGAATAAAGTCTCCCAACGGACGCTCTATCCTCTCTTGAACAAAGTATTCAGCATGCTAAGATTGCGAGTAAGATCATGCTTTCAACTCCAAGGTTCCTTGAGTGCGAATAGGCTCAGTTTGGCTCGATGTGATATTGCTGGTATGTCAAGGGGACTTACACAATTGTTCGACGGCTAACAACAAACAGTATACTAAGGGCTTTCGTGTGATTCAAATGATTTGGCAAGTAAGCACAAGTTTCCTAATTCTAACCGGAAATGAACTGAATTAAAAGGGTGTAGGGCCTAAGAAGTTTATATTCTATTCTAAATGCAGGATATGTGGAGCTTCGTTTCAATAGACTTCAACCGGATTTCACCTAGCCTCCGTCGGACAGCCTCAGCAAAATCGGTGCAATCTTCAAGGGAAATAGCAAAAGATGTTCAAATTATGACTTTAACATGCATACACCATCACAACGATGCATATAAGCATATAAATCACAACCGAAGTTAAAGTCAAGATAATGTCCAGTTGACCACACAAGGCGAACTTATCATCAACAAGCCGCTAGTGGTATGGAATAAAGCGAAGCTATCTCAATGAAACACCACACACCAAAGTAAGCTACTTGCATGAATTTAAGCTACTTGGATACGAAAGGAAGAAGAAACCTTGCTAGCATTTCATGACAAGACGAATTCCATCATCAATGAAAAGATCTATTATCATAAAATGTGTTACACAACAATCTCCTCAAAAGTTTTCAAAGGGAAAACTTTCTCTCTTCTCCAAATTATGCAAAAATGCTCTACAATGCTACACTATCTAACTCTAATGCTAATACTCTCTCAATGTCTACTACTCCAATGTCTACTCTTCTACTCTAATTCTAATGAATTACAAATGAGGGGGACTCCCCCTTTTATAGCTAGCCAAGTCCCAAAAGACGGCTAGGGTTACAATCAATAGAGTGGCCAGAATCGTGCCACCTCAGCCCTAAATAATATTGCCCTAAAAACCGCCACAGAGGAGAGTGGGGTAATAAATGTGCCATAATGTCCACCATCATCCTTCTAGAAGATTCCATTTGTAGACGCGTTCACACTATTCTCGATCTTCTTTCTTGGCGTTGTTCTTTGACTTTTTCCACTTGAGGGTCTTCATTCTTCTTTTCATCTTGAGCCTTGAAAATGTTTCTTCAACACTTAGCCATTTTCTTGCAAATTTTTCCTCCTTCGAGATTGAAACTCATCTTCATCGTGCTTCCACTTCAAGTCATCGTGCTCTGGCCTCAACATTTCTCCTGCGAAATAAGCAAGGAGAGGGGGTATTAGAATACTTCATAATGTAAATTCAACTTACTTACCGGGATTTCCGCTCCATCCTTCAAGCGCTCATCGCCAACTTTGTGTTCAAGTTCATGCCTTAGACAAATTTCCTCTTTGGGAAATTCCTTTCACCTGCTGGAGCTCTGATAACCTCGATTTTATTCATTTCTGGCTCAAGTAAACTATCTTCACGAAGGATTGAAGCAAATTCACCTAGGCAGTTTCTTTCAAATTCATCGTCTGGAGGATTTCACCTTGAAAACACATTTTCTTCGCACTTGCCTTAGAAAATTTTCAAATTTCCCTTAGGAAATTTATCAACCTGATGCCTACTTAAAATCTTCATCTCGGAATCCTCGACAAGCTGTGGAAGACCTTAAAATCAACTCCTCATCGATAAACTTCAATACCCTGAAGAAAATTTCCTCCAGAACGCACCGAATCCATGGGTACCCAACGAACGGGTTCATTTAATTTTCTGGAATTTTGAACCTTGGAAAAATAATTTTCAACAATTTAGTTCTCGTTCTTCGATCCCCTCTGAGAATTTTGCCCTGACTTGGAAAATTTGTATCAATTCTGTGCAGCTGGCAATCACTGACTTCATCTCTGGCAACTCTGCTCGTTTCAAGGAAAAATTCATCACCTTTGAAAAAAAAAAATTTCTAACACTTCACCACCTCTCCAGACTTAGGCATTTTTCTCCAAGGGAGAAAACATTTTGTGCCTTAGAAATTTTCTTGAATCATCTTGGAAAATTTTGTCTTAAAAAATTTTATATCCAACTCGATCAATTTTCCCTGTGAAAATACCAACTTCACTTAGAAAATTTTATGAAGGCGCTTAGCATATTTTACCCCACTCACCATTTTGTATTTTTCTCCATACTTGCAAGGCAATTTTATTTGAAATTCCAACGCCCTTGGAAAATTCTCAACACTTTTCAACTTTAGGCGCCTAGCATTTAACATTTTATTTCCACCACCCTTGACATATCACTTCATTACGCCTTAGGAAATTCTCCAACACCTTTCAACTTTAGGCGCCTAGCATTTAACATTTTATTTCCACCACCCTAGAAGAGAATTTTCACCCACCTTTACCTTATTTACTACCTTTATTCACCTTTCACATCTCAACTTTGGGCGCATTTGAGGCATAGAGGAGGATGGGCGCATTTTGCATATACTGAGGGATGAAACATTTTCCAATGCCCTTGGTATTTTGTCTTCACATGGCAGCTTTTGGGCGCATTTTGCCCATGTAGGAGGACGAAACTTGTTGACTGGTTGACTTTCTTGGTTTTGGGCGCATTTTACATGCCTAGGAGGATGAAAATCTGCAATGCCACCTCCCTTGGAATATTCCCCCTTTTGTTTTTGTCTTTACTTGCCCTTATTTGGGCGCATTTCATGCATGAAGGAGGATAAACTTTGCTTGACTTTGTTGACTCTTTTGTCCTTGGGCGCATTTTGATGTAGGTGGAGGATGAAGCATTTACAACGCCTTGACTAGTGACTCCTCATCTTCCAGCTTTTGTCCTCACATGGCAGCTTTGGGCGCATTTCAGCCTAGCTGGTGGATGAAACTCCTTGACTCTTGTTGACCAGCCAAAGATGGGCGCATTTGAACATGTATGAAGGATGGCGCATTTAGGAGAATCTTTCAACACTTAGAATTTTTTTTTATGCCTCTACCTTGAGCTGGGCGCATTTAGCCTATGCTGAAGGATAAAAACCTTTGACTACTTTGACCTTTTCTCTCCTTGGGCGCATTTTGCTAGTGGAGGAGGATAAGAATTTCATACTTAGCAAATTTTTTTTTTTTCATGCTTGAACATCTTTGACTTGAGGGCGCATTTCACCATGTGTGAAGGATGAGATGCTTGCCTTAGAAATTTTTCATGCTACCTCATCAACTTGGGCGCATTCTGGGGTGGCAGGAGGATAAACTCATACTTTAAAAAAAAAATTTATGCCTCCTTACTAGCTGGGCGCATTTTCCATGTGATGAAGGATGAAATTCCAGACTTAGACAAATTTTCTCGTTTTTTCGCCAGCTTACGTGCCCTGCTATTTATAGTAAGCCTTCTCATTTTTGCACTTCTGAAACTCAGATCAACTTGAAATTTTGAACGTAGCATCCTCATAGCTCTATTGTCCTGTCGACACTGCCATTTTTAGCTGACCTGCTATTTTTAGCATGTTTCTGAAGGTGGTTTACTATAAATAGTAACCTCATGTTTCTGATAGCTCCCATGCTCCGATCGAGTTGAAATTTTAATGAGACGCTCCTCACCACGTGACCTTACTGCCGACACTGACGCATGCAACTAATTTACTATTTTTAGCCGCTTCAAATTGACTTACTATAGCCAGTAAGTGCTCGCTTGATCTTGAAATTTCACCGCCAGATAGCTCAAATAAGAACGGGACGCAGCGGGTTTACATCGATTTTGAAGATTTTGACTTTGATGCCTATTTTGTAGTCTGGCCAGGGAGAAACCCTAACTTGCACCGCATGACAAGACTCATCATTTGCTCGCTTCTCGCGCATTGGCGACGCACTGCGAATCAACCGAGGTCACACCACAAAAAATAGTGTCTCTTTACTGAGCGATAACTCCGCTTCAAGATATGTTACACTATCAAGGGTTTTGAAACTCCTATCAGAATCAATTCGATATGTAAAAGAAACCTCATATGTAAACCCTGTAATAGCCTTCTGGAAAAGGTCAATCTTTATGATCGCCTTCATTCTGCATGTTAAGAATATCGCTGGCGTCCTCAAAACCCGTATGAGCCAACATGCAAAGAAAACCCCCAGACTGACTCCTGGAATTTGTTCCTGGGCCTGAATCGCTAAAAGTGCCGTAAGTCATCCGCTGCCAAATTTGGCATGCAAGCAGTCTGATATACTCTGAATGCCGTGTGACTGTCGGAATTTTGAAAATGTTGACGGATTGCCTATAACTGCAGACTTACTAAAAATAGTAAGTACCTCGGAATCTGATAAATTTTTGCTGAGAGCCTGCTGGAAGCACACTGACAACAACGTTAGGTTCAATTTTCAATTTAATTACTTCACTGGACCTTGGACTGACCAGAAACGATGAAACCCTAATTTTAGACTTGGCCAAATTCATGTTGAAGCTTGCAGACGGGAACGTCCCCAGGAAGCAGACCATAGAAAAGAGACAGACAGAGAGAGAGAGACCAAAAACCAAAGCCAAAATGACTAGAATGGAGCGAAAATTAGGGGTCCCCATTTGAATGGGGCGATGTGTGAAAAAGGTCACAACACATCATCATAATGAGTTCACACAACAGAAGTGATGATGAACTAGAAATTCAAAGTGCAAATGATTCATCAGATGATCTTGACTTTCAAATAGGAGGGGAGGCCAAGGGTGAACCACAAGTACAACATGGCTCAACCTCAAATACTAAAACTACCACAAGTTCCATTGGTAGTAAAGATAATAGCTTCCCTTCAGAACTCCTTCAAGAATGGGCCAAGGACCCCTTTGATCCAAAAAAACCTTTAAAACAATTTGCATCCAAGGTAGCAGCAAAGCCTGGGGCAACTGGGGGCACTAGATTATGGAAGTGTCACATGTATGAGCTTACATGGTTTGGCAGCATTACAAGAACTAATGCACACTTTCTTCTTATTCGAGGCAAAGGTGTAGATGTATGCAAAGTTGTGGTAGGTAACTTGAAGTACAGGGCTGAAATTTTATAATTATGAGGTTGTAATGAGGATGAAGTGCCTACATCTGCTACATTGCCACATAAGAGTGTAATGTCCCCTTCTCAAACCTGATCTTTCCAGTAACCATTGGCCTTTTCTTTGGGAACCCGAAGGCTAGTCGGAAGATAAATTAGGGTTTCCTATTTTTGAGGAGGTCATTGCTCAGAGATGATGGATTCAATGGCGGATTCTTTCTGGGTTTTCAGAGAGCTTCGCAGGGGTATGTTCATCTCGGCATTCAGAGCATTTTCCGGAATTTACTATTTTTAGTAAATTCTATTTTTGGCAGTTCAACAGTCGGGGTCCAGCATGGTTGACTTCCTATGTCAGTTTGATCAGTTGGCTTGCTCATTGATGGCTTCGGGGCGCATTTGGAGAGATAAGTTGTATTAATTAATTAAAGTCACGTTTTAATATTATATTATAACGTTGACCCCCTTGGCCTAGTCTGATGACTTAAAGATGTTTTTAAAAAGGGGTCTTTGAGGATGGCGCCCTCATTAAAAGAATATTTTAATTATTGCAAAGTCAAAGCAAGGATATGAAGGGCGAAATTATCAAAGCATGATATTTATTTAAAATATCAAATCTTAAGCCATAAAGGAGAAGTACGCCATCTTGAGGAGATGAGAGGTTTTGACCTAAAAGCTGATTTTAGGGTTTCGTGAAGTCAAACGAAACTTATAAAGAGAAGCCTTGTGCATCATTTTGGGGATCTTTTGACGACTATACTGTTATGCTGCCGGATTGGCTCTGGGACTGCTTCGAGGAATGAAGGCCTCCTAGCTTGGGCATCACTTCGTGTTTGGAAGACAACATCTAGTGGTGATTTATCGTATTGTGAGTTGCATCTAGCTCGTGCATTGTGTTTAGCTTATTGCATTGATAAATCTGTTTAGCATATTAGTGTTTCAGCCTTTTAGCATCATTTTATGACAGCAGATTTCATGTTTAAATCATAACTTCAAAAAAAGACAAAATATAGTTTTGGGTATCATTCCATTGTCTGTGTTAGAACTAGGCGTCCATATTCTCCAAATTGCAGATTTTAATGTTGTGTATTGAATTTTTAATGCCAAGTCGAATTCTTCAGCTGGGCCGTACCATTTAATGACTTTGAGAATTGTGCATAATTCATATGTGGGTTTTAGATCTGTTTTCAGTGTCTCATCTTAGGCGTCATCTTGGTTGAGGCTTAGTGCATTTGTTTTCTAGTCGATCGGGGGTCATACGTGGAAGATATGAGCATTTTAGTAATTCCTTAGACTGCTGGTTTATGCATTTAATGAGCAGATTTGTAATAGAAATCAGAAAACTGTATCTTGATCTTTGAAGGCGTTGGGTTTTGATATTACTATTTCAAAATAAAGGTGGTTCCATATGATGTAATGCTGATCCTTTAATTTCATAAGATACTGGCAGGCGAAAGCTCCTTATTTGTAAAACTGACAGTAGTACTGGCAGTTATTTCATTATTGCTCAAATCTGGTTGTGTTCTCATTTTCATTTAAAGTTATTGTAATAGTTAGATCTCCGCCCTATGGTAGCTACTTTCCCATCTTGGGTCAGCAAGCACATTCTGGGTGTCGAGCGTTTTCCAGTTTGAGCATTTATTTCAAGCATTAAATTTTGTAATCACTCCGTCATATGGTCGCCCCTCACTCCGCATTGGATTGGGTAGCACATACTTGACGTTGAGTTCCTTTCTGTATTTAGAGTAGAAGATCCTCTGACCAATGCTCGCCATCATCGGCGCCATTCTGGTTAGAGTTGCTTTCTTGCACGTTTTGGTTTATCCATCTAACCTTAACGGGTGCACTTGCTTGTAATGTTGTAATCTGTTAATTGAAAAACGAAAAAATTTGGCTCGGAATATTTCAGTGGTATCAGAGCCAAGATCCTGCCATCCTGTGCCCATCAGAGTTCACTTGACAGAGAAAGATGAATACAGAGAAGTCTCTACTTGAGTTAATGCATGATCTGTATACGCTATTGAAGGATCCTGAGTTAAGGTGTGGAATCAGAAAGATTTATGCTAAGTCTGAGAAGTCGGATTTGATTGGGATTTCTAAAGAAAGCCAGTTCAAGAGGAAATGTGAACACAGGCTGACATACTCTACAGAGATTATCAGAGCATGACAGATGAGTTTAAGAACGGTGTTTCATTTGATACCTTTTTGGATTGGGTGGTGACTTATTACCCTGGAAAGCGGGCTATGGTCAACTACATCAAGAAAATGATTAAGGAGGAAGCAGAACATGCCATGGTTGCAGGTGCAATGAAGGAAGAAGAAGTGCCTATTTGTGGATTGCAGCCGACAAATTTGCAAGTTGAAGAGAAAAATCAGTCAACTAGTGTTGAAGATGGCACAAGCAAGGTGCTCATTTCGCCTAAAAATGATAGGGCGTTGGATGAAGAAACCTTGACAGATGAGGAGTGTGCGGGAGAGCCCCATAATACTCCCCTTGACTTGCATGGGATAGCAAGTGATGTAGATCAGTTCGGTGAGAAGAATATCGCAGCAGACTTGAATCCTAATTTGGATTCATCTCATGAAGGTTTTGAGACTAAGGGCTTCACAAAGGATGTTGGTAATGTTTTCGAGGTGTTTGTACCTCCTCTTGTTGAAGATTTAGTGATAGATAGTTTTCCTCTTGTTGCTGTTCAAACTCCTCAAGAGTTTTCACAAGATGAATTTATTTCAAGTGATCACGAAAACCTTTATGGCATGCATATGACTGTTCATGATGAGATCAGAAACATACCTATAGATGAAAGGTTCATTGAAGATAAGGATGATAAAAAATTTCTAACAGCTAGCTCTAAAGATTCCTTACTTCCTTTCAGTGACAGTGCTAAGGGTGGTTTTGAGTTTGAACTTCAGACCCAACCATTGGAGGAAGGTACTTATGAAGACATCAGCCTTAGTGATTTGGGAGTTGACCTATTCCAAGAATCAACACTCCAAGTGTTGCACAAAGAACACTCTTCTTGTGATCGAAACAATCAGCCTCTCACCATTTGGGATCCAGGTGTGAAGGCACTTAGTGATGACAAACCGGTATGGGATGAATTTCCCTTTGATCCGGATGAAGAAATGGAACTCGATAAGGGTTCTCTATCAGCAGTCAATGGTGTTAATATGCTTAAGTTTGGGGCTGCTTTCAAGTTTGATCAGAGTAACATGGAAGAGGAAACAGAGTTTGAGGGCCATATGGCTCTTGAAGATGAAAGGGTTGGAGGAATTACCAAACATAAATCTGATTTATCAAGGCATGAAGCTGATTGCAATCAACGAGTTGAAGGCTTAGTGGAGTATGATGTTTCCCAAGACATTGAGCACTCCCCACTAGTTGGTGGTGAAGTACAAGAATGTTGGAGCAACAATGAGGGCAGCAAAAGCGTGAAACGAAGTTCTGTTTTTCAGTTACAGCCTATCGGCAATTCACCATCTTCGCATTCTTATGAGTGTGAAGGCCAACCTGAGGTGTCCGTTGAAGATGAAGTGCGAGCTCTATCTAGATTTGATCGCACACATAGTCTGATTGAAGGGCTTATTTGGGATGCTCAGCTTGAAGAGAGACAAAGAGGAGTGAAATATGAGGTTGCTCTTCCCAAGTTGCAACTTATCAGAGACTCATTGGAGACCTTGAAGTCTGAGTACATAGGCTTGATTGAAGATAGAGATCATGCCGTTGAATCTGCAAAGAAGGCCTTCATTGTTTTCGAAGAAAGGGAGAGTATGGTTGATGAGCTCACTTTGGAGCTTAAATCAACAAAGGACAAGTTGAAAGAAACTCAGTTGGATCTAACAGAGGTTGCAGACCAGTTTGCAGATTTCAAACTTTTCAAGGAGCAAGAGGATGCACAAAGAGCTAAAAAAATCAATCAAGTGATTGGAGATTTTGACTATCTTCAAGAGGAGTTTGATCTTGAAAGCATTTCAAGAAAGTCAGAAGTTGCATGTGCAGATTTGGGGCAGCGAGACGTAAGGAATGGCTTCCAAGTCTTCGACAATCCCTTCTTTGAAGTGGGTGCTGAAGCAACTTATGACAATCCTCTCTTTGTTTTGAAAAAAGAGTCAAGTAGTGAAGAGACCAAGCATGAGGTCAAGCGTGAACTCCAATCTAAGGATGCCTTGATATCACTCCATGACGATGTGCCACGTATGTTGAGTAGTAAAGAATGCTTAAGAGGAATTGAGGATGCAGTCTTCACTTTGGAAAAGGGACCAAAATATGGTGATTGCACTCTTGTCAATCCATTCCTTGGGTTGAGGGATGCTAGTCTGCTCTGGGAGTTGAATTTGAAGTCATCTTATGTTTCATGCTTCAGTGTTCCTGAAGTTTTCATGGTTTGGTTTCAAAGGTTCATCAGAGGGGATGCCAATTTTACAAGTATGCACTTGATTTTGACTAGCACTCAGAGATGTGCTATGTTTCCTTGCCGGAGTGTTGGAGATTATTTTCAGTTGGGTATTCAAGCTTGGGATTCTCAACAAGGGTTGATGGAGCATACAGTTTGTGGAAAGAAGAAATTATGGAGGAACAAGAATCAAATTTTCAGACTTTTTGGTGTCGTTCTTTTCTTTAGCAGCTTCTTGATGGTTCCATTTGTTCATCAACAAATGGATTGGAGAGAGATTTTGAGCATGGGTTGGAGAAATGAACGATTGGTTGCTCTTGAATGTGTTGCCCAGCTAAGACCAGGACAGATTTTGAGATTCGAGCTTGCTGGTTTGAGGCAGACCAGCCACTTTACATGTTGCGTTTCTCGCATTCAGGAGAGTTGGTTCATCACTCATGATCAAAGAGGTGGTAGTTCTCTCATGGAGATGAATCTAGTGTGTTTTCCAACCACCTTGGAGGTGTCACTTTGCAGCTCGATGGTCATCTCACATGCTCACGCTTGGGATTTGGAGTGGTGTTGTTGTTTTCCCTTGGGTAGGACTCGAGAATCAGATTGCACTGCGCTGATCCTAGTCTTGATCAGCAGTAATTATTTGTTCCTTCACACTTTTCCTACTCTCCAAATTCATCTTATGATGGTTGATGATGTAAACTTTGACAGTTTACTCTCAGTATTGATTCACGACAGCAGTAGCTCACATGCTTTGGTTCACCATTCGGAGACTCATGGGGTTGGAACTATGATTGTTTTCTGTAGTCTTCATGGTTGTGCAAGTATAATTCAGATGAGGCATGGTAGCTTTATGCGGAGACATGAGTATGAGTTTGTGGAGCTCTTGCAAAGGAATGCTTCCCTCCTTGCAAGAAGATGTGTAGAGGTCACACTTGCAGGCATGGTCCCGTTTGTTACCATGTGGAGGTATGGGGAGGAGTTCGATTTTGATTTGAATAGTCTATCTCTCCTATTGCTCAGAATGGTGATTGACAGTAGTATGGTTGATACTGTTAATTCGGGGGATCGTGGACATGAGATGTTGCATGATTTTGATTTCCTTCCTTTAAGATCTTTCAGTTTGAGAATCATAGATGGTAACACTTTGGAGTTACAAGGGGAGTCAGTGCAGCATTGGCATGATATTTTCATTGATGTGATCAGAGTGGTGCAGCATCGGCATGGTGGGTTTTTCCTGAGACGCATTTGGGAACCAGGGATCATACTTGTTGCGTATGGATTAGTCTTCAAATTACTGGAGTTGTGGTGGTATTGCTTGAGGACAAGCAATTTTGGGAAGGGCGGATTGTAATGTCCCCTTCTCAAACCTGATCTTTCCAGTAACCATTGGCCTTTTCTTTGGGAACCCGAAGGCTAGTCGGAAGATAAATTAGGGTTTCCTATTTTTGAGGAGGTCATTGCTCAGAGATGATGGATTCAATGGGATTCTTTCTGGGTTTTCAGAGAGCTTCGCAGGGGTATGTTCATCTCGGCATTCAGAGCATTTTCCGGAATTTACTATTTTTAGTAAATTCTATTTTTGGCAGTTCAACAGTCGGGTCCA
Organism: Sequoia sempervirens; assembly: GCA_007258455.2. Classification (NCBI taxonomy): domain Eukaryota; kingdom Viridiplantae; phylum Streptophyta; class Pinopsida; order Cupressales; family Cupressaceae; genus Sequoia; species Sequoia sempervirens. Next base: position 294,177 of record VDFB02333597.1, read on the forward strand.
GCATGGTTGACTTCCTATGTCAGTTTGATCAGTTGGCTTGCTCATTGATGGCTTCGGGGCGCATTTGGAGAGATAAGTTGTATTAATTAATTAAAGTCACGTTTTAATATTATATTATAACGTTGACCCCCTTGGCCTAGTCTGATGACTTAAAGATGTTTTTAAAAAGGGGTCTTTGAGGGTGGCGCCCTCATTAAAAGAATATTTTAATTATTGCAAAGTCAAAGCAAGGATATGAAGGGCGAAATTATCAAAGCATGATATTTATTTAAAATATCAAATCTTAAGCCATAAAGGAGAAGTACGCCATCTTGAGGAGATGAGAGGTTTTGACCTAAAAGCTGATTTTAGGGTTTCGTGAAGTCAAACGAAACTTATAAAGAGAAGCCTTGTGCATCATTTTGGGGATCTTTTGACGACTATACTGTTATGCTGCCGGATTGGCTCTGGGACTGCTTCGAGGAATGAAGGCCTCCTAGCTTGGGCATCACTTCGTGTTTGGAAGACAACATCTAGTGGTGATTTATCGTATTGTGAGTTGCATCTAGCTCGTGCATTGTGTTTAGCTTATTGCATTGATAAATCTGTTTAGCATATTAGTGTTTCAGCCTTTTAGCATCATTTTATGACAGCAGATTTCATGTTTTAATCATAACTTCAAAAAAAGACAAAATATAGTTTTGGGTATCATTCCATTGTCTGTGTTAGAACTAGGCGTCCATATTCTCCAAATTGCAGATTTTAATGTTGTGTATTGAATTTTTAATGCCAAGTCGAATTCTTCAGCTGGGCCGTACCATTTAATGACTTTGGGAATTGTGCATAATTCATATGTGGGTTTTAGATCTGTTTTCAGTGTCTCATCTTAGGCGTCATCTTGGTTGAGGCTTAGTGCATTTGTTTTCTAGTCGATCGGGGGTCATACGTGGAAGATATGAGCATTTTAGTAATTCCTTAGACTGCTGGTTTATGCATTTAATGAGCAGATTTGTAATAGAAATCAGAAAACTGTATCTTGATCTTTGAAGGCGTTGGGTTTTGATATTACTATTTCAAAATAAAGGTGGTTCCATATGATGTAATGCTGATCCTTTAATTTCATAAGATACTGGCAGGCGAAAGCTCCTTATTTGTAAAACTGACAGTAGTACTGGCAGTTATTTCATTATTGCTCAAATCTGGTTGTGTTCTCATTTTCATTTAAAGTTATTGTAATAGTTAGATCTCCGCCCTATGGTAGCTACTTTCCCATCTTGGGTCAGCAAGCACATTCTGGGTGTCGAGCGTTTTCCAGTTTGAGCATTTATTTCAAGCATTAAATTCTGTAATCACTCCGTCATATGGTCGCCCCTCACTCCGCATTGGATTGGGTAGCACATACTTGACGTTGAGTTCCTTTCTGTATTTAGAGTAGAAGATCCTCTGACCAATGCTCGCCATCATCGGCGCCATTCTGGTTAGAGTTGCTTTCTTGCACGTTTTGGTTTATCCATCTAACCTTAACGGGTGCACTTGCTTGTAATGTTGTAATCTGTTAATTGAAAAACGAAAAAATTTGGCTCGGAATATTTCAAAGAGTATGGGTGATCAAATTTCAGCAGTGTCTACTTCTATTTTGCAGAGTCAAAGGCCACCAAATCTGTTTAGTTCAAGTGCAGTAGAGCCTAGGGGGAAACATAAAATGGCATCTTCACAACCTTTAGCAGATTTATTCAATGTGCAGGGAAAGGGTGAGGCAGATGATGCCATTGGAAAATTCTTCTTTGCCAATGGCATTCCATTCCATGTGGCTCTCTCTCCTTATTATAAGGAAGTTGTGTCAAAGATAATAAGGGCAGGACAATCATATGTGCCACCAGGGGAGAATAAATTGAGAACAACAATCTTGGATCAAAACTATTCCAAGATTAATATTTTGATGGAGAAGATGAAGAGAACCTGGGTCACAAGTGGATGCAACATAGTCATGGATGGGTGGATAGACATTAGGCATCGTCCACTCATCAATATCATCGTTACATCTATAGCGGATCCTTATTTCCTTAGGGCTATTGATTGTTTAGGGCATAGCAAGGATGCCCATTATCAGTTTCAGATCCTCAAGGATGCTATAGAGGAGGTTGGGCCACAAAATGTGGTGCAGCTAGTGACAAATGTGGCCCATGTGTGCAGAGCTGCAGGGAGGTTGATTGAGGCAGCCTATAGACATATTTTTTGGACTCCTTGTTGTGTGCATGCTATGAATAATGCACTTAAGGACATGGGTAAAATTAGCTGGATCAAATCTATTGTCAGTGATGCTAGAGATGTGCAGATGTTTATCTGCAACCATCATCATTCACATGCACTTTGCAGGTCCTTCTCCAAGAAGGAATTCCTAAACCCTGTAGAGACTCGGTATGCATCATACTTTATTCTCTTGGAGAGAATGCTTGAGTTGCAAGAGCCATTGCAACTAATGGTAATGACAGCAAAATGGAACAGATGGCATGAGTCGAAGACACAACAGGGATTGAGGGTTAAGGAGGTGGTGAAGAGTGATGTCTTTTGGACTGATGCCAAATATATTGTCTCCATCATTGAGCCAGTCTTTAAAGTTATTAGATTTGGGGATTCTAATGCACCTTCCCTTGGAGAGGTATACAAGTGCATTGATTCCATGCTTGATCAAATGAAGGCTAAAGTGCGAGAGGACCCCACAATGCAATTCTACATCGAGCATATTTATCCAATCATTCAGCTTAGATGGGAAAAACTCAACACTCCCTTACATATGGCTGCCTACGCATTGAACCCAAAGTGGTACGTGCCACATCCTGGTAGAATGACACCTATAAGGGATGCTGAGGTGAAGGAAGGGTTCATGAAGGCCATTGACAAAATGTATTATCCTATAGAGGCCAGCTTGCTTTGTACTGAGTGGACAAAATTTGCTACTCTTTGGGGATATTCAGAGGCAGCCAAAGTAGATTTGGAAACTATGTCACAGGAGGACCACAAGTTGTGGTGGACTATGCATGGGCCTAGATCTTTGATTACTACTCTAGCCATTCGTTTGCTGTCCCAGGTTTCTAGTTCTTCTGCTTTTGAGAGGAATTGGTCCACTTATAACTTCATCCACTCTGTTAAGAGGAACAGGCTCACTTCTAGGAGGGCAGAGAAGCTTGTGGCTGTACATAGTGCCTTACGTCTCATTGATCGCAACACAACTACATACAAGGAGAGTCTAGCAGCCAGATGGGATGTATAGCCAGAAGAGCCAACACAAATAGATGAGGATGCTACACAGACATGGCTGGTTGGTATTGGTTTAGATGAGCTCGAGCATTTGGGGTCCCCGTCCAACGGTTTTGTTGACGGGTTTTTTATGACCGCACCAACACAGAATAAAGTTATCAACGGTGACTCTATCCTCTCTTGATCAAAATCTCTTGCATGCTAAGATTGCGAGAAAGATCATGCATTCAACTCCAAGGTTCCTTCATGCAGTGGATAGTCTCAGTTGGCTCGATGTGATTTGCTAGTATCTCAAGGGGGACTTACATAACTGTTCAGCTAAAGATCTAAGGGAAAGGGGTTTTCAAAAGCTTCGAAAGATGTGTCAATGTAGCACAGGTTTCCTAAACTAACCAAAAAAGTACAAAATTTAAATGGCTGCAGGGATAGAAGATGCTATGATCTACTCTAAAGGCAGGACGTGGAGATCAACTTTTACAAACTTCAACCAAGCTCTGCTTCGCCTCACCTTGGATAGCTTCCACAAAACTGGTGCAATCTTCAAAGGAGTAGCTAGAGATATTCAGATCACGATTCAACATGAAGATACCATCATAACAACGCATACTGGCATATAAACCGTAATTGAAGGTAGGTCCACAATATTCCAGTTGACCACGCAAGGCGAACTCACCATCAGTGAACCCGCTAGTGGTATGGATTAGCAAAGCTTGCTCAAATTAAACACCACATTCCACAACTACCATCTACTTGCATGAATTAAAATTTACTTTACTCTAAGTTCTACTTTAAGATTCTAAGTGAATTGGAAGAACAAAGAAGCCTTGCTAGCTACCCACAACAAAAGATGGAACCACAAGCAATGATAACTCTTTTTATTATGAGAGTGTTCATAACTACTTCTTACAAAGCATTCAATTTGAAAGCCTTCCTTCCTCTTCAATCTAAGCTATGCTATCAATCTATGCTATCTGTCTCTCTGTGCTTTATCTCCTAGCTGTCTAGTCTCTAATCTAATCTAATGAATTACAAATGAGGGGGGATGCCTCGTTTATAGTTGGTCAAATCCAATGGACAACTTAGATTCAATTACAATGGAGGGCTCAGATTGAGCCACATATGCCCTGATCAACATTCTTCCCTAAAAACCGCCACAAAGAGGAGAGGGGTAATAAATGAGCATAGAATGCCCACTCTCTCCCTTTGACCACTATAAGCAATTAATGCCCACCATCTTCTAGAAAATTCTCGTCCAGAAACATGTTCCCACTGTTCTTCTCCTTGACTGCAAACTCTATGAATCTGGCCAACATAGCTTCAACTTCTTGAATTGGCATGGTAGGCACGATCTCATTTTGAAACTCCAAGACTGCAACCTCTTTCTCCCACTTGATGATAATTTTCCTCTTAGCTGTCATTCTTTAACTCTGAAGTGCTTGAGGATGATTTCTACCCTTGGGTCTTCATTATTTCTCCATCCTGATCTTGAAGGATTTTCCAGTCTTGGACTCGATCATTTCTTCCTTGCCACCTGTCTTCCTGAGGTGGGTGTATATTGGGTCTTTGAGGAGAAACTCAACACTTAGCCACTTCTTCCAACATCTCCCTTCATGATATGGGCGCAACCGAGACATTATGGAGGAGTTTCAAACATGTAACTTTTCCCTTCCAAATGTTGTCCTAGAGTATTTGTTCCATCACCTCAAGTCATCATGCTTTGGTCTCAGCGTTCATCCTGCAAAACAAATAAAGAGAAGAGCATCAAAACACTTTATAATATAACTTCACTTTACATACCTAATCTCCATGTTTTGATTTTCAAGGTCTAATTGATCTCTAGATTAGATAGAATTCATCATTTTTCTCTAGCACAACTTTTTCCTTCTTCATAACCTTTCATCATGGGCGCATTTTGACTATGTCCTTCTGTGGGCTTTGGAGAATTCCCATGCCTTAGAAAATATTATGTTGTCCATTCTTCATATTACCTCCTTGGGCGCATTTTGAAGGGTCTTCTTCCATTTTTATGACTTAGAAAAATTTCTTGCCACCTACTCATCTGGGGCGCATTCACCACCTTGAGCTTCCATTTGATGCCCTAGAAAATTTTTCAAATCTCCTCTCATTCATGGTGGGCGTATTTTAGGGGTCCTACTCACATTTCCATGCCTTAGATTTTTTTTCAAGCTCCCTTCTCTTCTAGGGCACATATGACCCCTTGTGCTTTTGTTTCTTCCCTTAGATTTTTTTTTACCTTGATGTCTCTTCCTTGGGTGCATTTAGACCCATGTGCTTCATTTTTCCATGCCTTAGAGTGAATTCTTCATCCCACTCCTTCCATGGGCGCATATTGAGGGGTGTCAAGCAACTTTTAATGACTTAGAAATTTTTTAAACTTCCTTGAGGCGTGTTTAGTCTATTCCCTTCCTTGGGCGCATTTGAGGTGGTCTCATGCCATTTTTGTGCCTTAGAAAATTCCCACCAACTTGCTTCATGCTCTAGGCGCATTTAGAGGGTGTTTTAGCAATCTTATGACTTAGAATTTTTATTTTTTACCTCATACTCCTTGCTTGAGGGCGCATTTGAGAGGGGGAGCTTCAAGTTTCCATGACTTAGAATATTTTTTATGCCACTTTGCTACCTTGGACGCATTTAGGGGGTGGTAGTGCCATTCTTTTTCTTTGCCTTAGAAAATTTCTAGCATCTTTCTCAACTTGGGCATATTTGGGAGGCCAAGCTTCCATTTTATAACTCAAAAAGAGTTTCTCCAACTTGAGGGCGCATATGAGGTCCCCTACTTCCATTTTTGACTTGGAAAGTTTTCAAGACACCCTGATTACCTTGGGCGCATTTGATGGGTCTGGCTTCCCCTTTCTATCACTTCGAAAATTTTCATTTCTCCTTACATAGGATGGGCGCATTTAGGGTCCTTCCATTTTGAAAGACTTAGAAAATTTTCATGTCTTCATTCCTTGCTTGGGCGCATTTACAAGGTGATGCTTCCATTTTCAAAGACTTAGAAAAATTTCTTGCACCCTTTCTCAACTTGGGCGCATTTGGAGGGCTCTCCTTCCAGTTTCAATCACTTAGCAAATTTTCATGCCTCCTTCATGATGGCGCATTTGAGGGGGCCTACTACCATTTTATGACTTAGAATTTTTTTCTGATGTCACCCTGCCATGATGGGCGCATTTAGGGTGTCTTGCTTCCACTTTCCATCTTAGAATTTTTTTTTGAGGGATTCCTTCTTAGATGGGCGCATATAAGGGGTCCTGCTTCCAGTTTTCAAACACTTAGAAGATTTTCAAGCCACCCTCCTTGCCAAGGGCGCATTCTAGAGCTGGTAAGGCTGGGCGCATTTACAAGGGAGAGCTTCAAGTTTTCTTGCATGCCTTAGGCATTTCTTGCATCTGGGGAGTTAAGGAAACTTTTGAAGGTGGCTCTTGAATACTTAGCCGATTTTACCCTCGCTTTCTATTTTTAGTAACCTTCTGATTCTCGAACGTCTGCAACTCCTCTTCACTTGAAATTCGTTCCACGTGATCCTCATGCCCTATTTGACCTGTTCACATTTGCCTTTTGTGTTGACCTACTATTTTTAGCCCTGTTTTGGAGGTGACTTCCTACAAATAGTAAGTATGTAGATTGCGTTCAAATTTTACTAGTAGACTCCTCGAAGGATGCTAATCACAATGGGATACATCGGTTTTCGGAAATTCCCACGTTTTGCCCCTCATTTTAGGCACCAAAGTTGGAAACCCTAATTTCATTTGCATGCGCCTCTATTGAACTCTGTTTGACTCCGTTTCTGTTCTAGACTGCTCTGCTCGTGAAACTGAAGATCTAGGAGCTGTTAGAGTGAACTTGCTAAAAATAGTAAGTGCTTGAAAAGTGATCAACCAACCACCAGATGTGTTTGCATGTCATACTGCCCGAGAGATCTCAAAAATCCCAGAAAAAACCAGAAAAATTTTGAAGATTGGTCTGCATGCGGGTACCTGCTAAAAATAGTAAGTGTTTGAAAAGTGATCAACTTGACTTGCATGTTAGATCATCGCGAAGCTCTTGAAAAACCCAGAAAGACTATTCCGACATGCATTGAAAAACCATACATGCAAACCCTAAAAATTGCTCCTGAAACCAAAACTGCTAAAAAGTCATCATCTCGGCTTGCATGTTATACCATCGCGAAGTTCTCGAAAAACCTAGAAGATTATCCAGACATGCATTGAAAAATCCAACATGTAAAGCCTAAAAATCTCTGTTGAAGCCAGAACTGCTAAAAATAGAAAGTTGTCAACATCTGCTCAAATTTTGCATGCAAGTACTCTGAAGTGCTCCAAATGTGGTGTGGCAGTCAGAATTTCAAAAGTCCTGAGCAAAAGGCCCCAAATTGAGCACTTACTAAAAATAGTAAGTTGTCAGAATTCAATGAAAATTGAATTGGAATTTGTCTGAAGCCTCTTGATCGCAATGCCAAGCTCAGACCCCAATTTTCCAACTCAATTTGACCTCAAATTAACTTGAAGAATGAAAACCCTAATTTCACAGACTTAGCCAAAACTTCAACTTAGGCTCAAAGACGGGCACATCCCCAGAAAGATAGACGAAACTGAGAGAGACAGCAGGAAAACCAACCAAAACCAAAGCCAAAAGACCCAAATGGAGCAAAAATTAGGGGGTCCCCAACTTGAATGGGGTGATGCGTGAAAAGGTCACAACAGGTTCCAGTGATGAGGAGATTGGCATGGAGCTTGGAGTTGGAGATGATTAGATCATTAGAAGCATCGGTCCATTAGCTATTTAGTATTTAGTATTTTGTTTTTGAAGTTTGAAGTTTGAACACTGTTGTGTTGATAGCTTGATACTTGATTGTAATTATGAATCATGACTATGAAATTTTGAAATTCAAATTATGAAACAGCTAGTTCTCGTTCCAATCACAATGTCTATTAAGTTACAAGTATATTTTCATTGTTTCAATGTTCACTAGTTCAATGAAATCATTGCAATGTGTTAAAACTTTAAACTCTAAAATTTACTTATTCCTTAGGCTTTTACAGTTATAAATCTTTTTATAACTAAATTTTCAAGTACTATATGTATTTCAGCGCACCGCTCCCCTGCTGCTCCCCTGCTGCCGTCCCTACACCATCCCCTCGCCGCCCCCAAACTTAGGCCCCCCGCTCCCGCGCCCCTGAAACCCGTTCCCTGCCGTCCCCCCGTCCCCATCCCTGAAACTCCGTGGAACTATGCTTCAAACATGCCTAGCAACATGAAAGAGTTCACTGATATGAAGAAACCCCAATCTATGCAATGAAATTAACCTCCTACTCTAACCCTAGCTGGGCGAAATTGCTCCAGCTCACAACAATGCAACAAAATGCAATTATTTGATGAAAAACAACTCCAAAACCCTACCAAATGGGTGTGTTGGCCTATTGGTCTGTTGATAGGGTTTGCAACCCTTGAAAACCTGAAGAATACCTTCCAACTTGCCTAATTTGCCCCTTCAAACTAGACAACTAATGCTGATGCAGAAATTTGAGTGTGAATCTAGCAAGAATCACCATTAAGGCCCATGTGAACCTCCGACATGAAGTCCTCCATTGAAGAAGCTAGAGTTTTGTCCAAATTCTCCTATATTCATAAGGGTTTTTGTCGTTAGAATATATGCCAAAGTGCAGATCAGAAAAGCATAGATAAATTCGTTGATGTCTAAATGCTTCCAAATGACCTTGTATTTATATGAGTACTCCTTATTGTTGGGTGAAAATTATGTAATCAACTTTCGACAGATTACACAACTTGGACTTCAGCCACAGCTATGTGAGATATGAATCTCTCCTCTCGGAAAGGGGAGGCGCCCTTCTTACTGCTAAGAGAAACAATAGTAAATCACAAAAGTAATTACACAATGTACACGAAATTCACGGAGTGGGGGTGTGTTACATTCATCCTTCTCTCTTTTTTCGAGAGATGTTTACAATGCTACGTGTTGGAAGTTAAGATTATGATAACTTTAAGCGAACAACTAGCATTATGCCAATATCTCTATCTACGTCCAAAGCGAAGCGTAGAAGATACAGTAATTAACAACAAACAAATAAATTAAAAGGAAACTCCGCGGTACAAAGTGGTTAGTAGCTTTATCAATGTTGGATCTGCATAAATGTACCATTTGCTACGTTAGAAGCACAAAGTCTTCTTAGACGCAACAATTCTTCAAACAGCATGAACGATTACAAGCACAAAGTCTTGTAGATCATCCAACAAGAGTGTCAATAGCACGAACAATTACAAGCACAAAGTCTTGTAGATCCTTCGACAAAGTATCCAAGAGTATGAATAATTATAAGCACAAAGTCTTATAGATTATCCAACAAGAACATGCAAGAGTATAAATGATTATAAGCGCAAAGTCTTATAGATCACTCAACCAATGATAAACAAAATAACAATGCAATCTAAATAATAGATGTAACGCAAAGTTTACATCAACCACTTAGAGTCTTTCAGATTTCTCGAACTAATCACTACCAAATCAAATCAACTTACAAAAGTATCGAATCCAACACAAAGTTTGGCTTGCAATCCTTTCCTTTATTGATTGAATC